>BHFT01001698.1:0-23388 GCA_004320025.1 Laticauda laticaudata
CTTTCCATTTTTAGCTGCAGCGGATGTGAGTTGAGGGGATGGCCAGAGGATGCAGAGAGGATACAGTGGACATTTAACGAGTGATAATGGACATAGAACGTTTGTTGCCCATATGTGTTGCGGATGTACATCGTACGTGGTGGAAAGTTCATCCGTTCACAAAGTTTTGTGCAGCTCAAAACTTCTTGTCCGGATGAAATCGCAGTGGACGGATGCTGGACAAATAGAGCGTATGAAACACATATGCAATGAGTACACAATGGATGCATAGAGTTTTCCAACGGATGGCAAGCTTTTTTTTAACATTTTACATCCTCTTTTCATCCGTAAGTGCAATGGGACCGGACCTTTACTGAAGAAAGCAGCAAAACTCATTTGCCTTTTCATCCTGGTAAGGTACTGCAAAACAACAACAACAACAACAAAGTAGTGGTGTGGACTTGATTGTTGTTGTAAGTTGAGTAATGAAGGCAGTGGCATGTGAAGAAAGGAGTGAAGATTTTGTAATATTCAGTTACTTTTAATAGTGTCTGACACTATAGCTAGTTCGTGTTTAAAATATGTTATTGAAGAGGGACAAGTTTTATTAGACAAGACTCAGAGGGAGCTGAAAGTGGATTTGAAAATGACAGTCTACAAAAAAGATTTTACATGATGTATATAAAAGAATGGCTGATATTTTCATAATTACAATTAATGAATTGAAAAATAAACACTTAAAATGGAAATACAATGAACAAACCAAGGGAGTTTGTTATTTTGTGCCAGTAGTGGCACATTCAATGCCAGGGTTTGCATCAGTGGTATGTGGGTATGAGGAGGGGTGGAGGGTGAAGGGTATCAGAAAGTTGAAAACAGTAACATGGCACTGTGGTGTAAGCATTCCACTTTTTCTACATGTGCTGCAATGTGCACATATGCCCCAAAAGATCATAGTTTGCAGCATGGCATTATTTTCTTAATTTTGAAAAAGTAATGAGATTGTGCAGATGCTGCCAAAAAGCACAATATCATACAACTCATATGTTCATTTTATTCAGGTTCATAATTCTTGAACAGGCTGGAGTGAGTTTCTAAAACTCCGTATTTACTTAAAATGTGGATGTTATTAAAATCAGAGACTTCCACTAATTTTAGCATGTTTCCAAGGAGCATGAGGATGAGGTGCTGGAATGGCTGAGGTAGAACGAGTACCTCTGGGGAAAGGGCCACAGACTGTATCGTGACACCAAGAAGAAGCAGGCAGCTTGGAGAGACAAGGTAGAGAGCCTGGGGTACACTGCAGAAGCACTCCTGGGATGGTGGAAGCACCTGGTATGGCAAGCTACACCTCAAGAAATCCGGGCAGGCCGCTGTCAAGCTCACTGACCGGGAGATGTGCCTCATGGCCAAGTGCAGTTTCCTGGAGGGTGAGATCTGCTACCGAGGAGCAGCCCCTCTGAGACCCCTCTACCTTAGACGCCCACAGACAGCCAGTCCTCTTCCAGCCAGGAGCCAGCTACCCTGTCCAGGCAGGTGTTTTCAGAGGGCCCCACGGCAAGAGACCCCCAACAGCTGCATCCCCATGCCGCAGACTTGGAGGATCCGTGGTGATGCCTGCTGTCACAAATGGAGGAAGAAGCAGCAGCCACCAGAGGCAACCACCCCACCCCCAGCTCCAGAGGATGCAGGCAGAGAGGCAGACTGGAGGCAGAGACACAGTGTGCTTGTTGGAGATCAGGGACACAATGAAGACCAGCAGAGACTTCTCTCTCAGCTGGTCCACTTGGACAGAGCATCCTCGGAGCTGGAACACTTTCATCACCTAAGTGAGCCAGACCCTGAGGGACCTGCCGAGGCCCAGTACAGGTGATGAAGCAGAAGATCACAGCACTTCTGCACAACCCTCAAGGCCCAGCTGAAGCTGCTCCTACCCAGTCCAGGTCTGCTCCTCCCCACCAGGCATGTCACAGCCCTTCCACGCTTTCAACAGCCCCTACCTACCAAGGTACGACTACCAGGACTTCCCACAGCAGAAGCAGAACTTCCCAGTCCAGGCCAGGTCCAGGCCCAGGTTCATCACATGCCACAGACGCCACTCCTCACCCAGCTGCAGACCAGAAAGCCCCACTACACTCCTCCTCCCTCCACCCCACAGCCAAGCCCGTCAATGGACAATCTGTCATCAGTATTGGGTCTGACATCTCAAGTCCTTGATGAGGAGCCTCTCAACCTCACGGAACTGAATCAGCTCTCGGACAGCTTCCTGAACACACCATGCCCTGTTGTACCCTCGGGGCTAAGCATCCCAATGGTGCCTCAGACCAGCACTCAAGGCAAAGCCACCTCCACAGTCCCTGCCCACTTAACAGCTGAGACCATGGACACAACTCAGAGTGACTGAGAATAGTGTCAGAGACTGAGTTATTTACTTGTTAAGTTTATCTTTGCTTAAGACAGTTTACTCGCTTCATTTTGCTTTTTTAATAAAGTCATAAAGTTTACCTAAGAAAGTTAATAAAGGCTATCTTTGCTTAAGACACTTGGTTCTTTTTTTTTACTTAATAAAGTGTTGGTGAAAACTTTGAAAACTTTGAAAAATGGTTAAGCCTTTGCATGCTTGTGGGATAGGTAAGGATATTTGTGGGATAGATAAACCTCAAGCATAGTGGGACTGTATGGTCCATCATCCCAGCAATCCAGATGATTTTCTCCCCCTTTTTATAGAAAATATCAGTTGTCCACTATGCGGCCTTCTACATACTCTAGACATACTGCAGACATCCTAAATATACGAGATACATCCCAGATACAAACATTTTGTCCATTTTAATCCTTTATATACGAGATGCATACACTTACATCCTTTCTATTTCCGTGCTACTAACGCTGTGTAGACGTTCCATGTACCTTTCGTTTCCTTCCTCTTTCCATTTTCAGCTGCAATGGATGTGAGTTGAGGGGATGGCCAGAGGATGCAGAGAAGATACAACAGACGTTTAACAGATGATAACGGACATAGAATGTTTGTTGCCCATATATGTCGCAGATGTACATTGTATGCGGCAGAAAGTTCATCCGCTCACAAAGTTTTGTGCAGCTCAAAACTTCTTGTGCGGATGAAATCTCAGTGGATGGATGCTCGAGGGATAGAGCGTATGAAACACGTATACAGTGAGTACACAACGAATGCATAGCATTTTACAATGGATGGCAAGCTTTTTTTAACGTTTTACATCCTCTTTGCATCCGTAAGTGCAGTGGGACCGGGGCTTAACCAATTCCATAAGACAGAAACAAAACCAAACTTTCTAAAGGGGAATAGTTTGCTTGCTTTATCAAAAAGCAAGCACGCTTTTGGAATTTGAAAGAAAATTACTGTGAACAGGACTAACTAGATCATAATAATGTTAGTGTAATGGCTATTGTTGTTATGTTATAATTTTCTATTCTTTAAATATTTTGTGACAATATAACTAGTACATTGAAATAATGCTTAGAGCCACATGCAATTGAAATGGCCTATACATCTAAATAAATAAGTAATAATAATCGTCTACTTGCCAAATCAATTTAAAAAATTGCACTGTGAATAGACAACAAGATCCTGCTGATCTACTGGAGAATCTGCAGAAAGATTCTAGAGCGTTTTCAGATTAATATTACAAGTCCCACAAAGCTTTCCAAAGAAAAAACAAAAACTCTGGAATATCACCTGAAGTGTGAAAAAAGCTGAAATTATACTCTGTTCCATTACTTTTACAGAAAAATAAAGATCACAAAAATGTACATCATACTGCAAATAGAAATTTAAAATAGCCAAAATCTCTAGATATGTTTTTACTAGTGTTTACAGAAATAAAAGATTTCTTGAAGCAACATGCTCCACTTCCTATCTAGGCAATTATCCTATTCTTTCTATCATTTATCCAAGATTCTGGGCAAATGGAAACCCGTTTCTTTACTCAGAATTTTTCCTCTGAGTTCTTTATTTTACAATCAAAAACATTTCTATCTTATCAGAAAAAGGGTCTGGGATAATTTGACCACAAGAGTACTGTCCCCTTTATGAGGATGCAAATTTTGCAGCTAATTCTGCAATCTGCCATGCAAGGTACTTTCATAAAGCAATCTTAATTGAATAATTGCATTTGAACCTCATCTATTTTTTTAAATATTAAGCTGCCGTTCCTCTTAAAGTCATTGGCCTGAATCTGATACGCATGAAATCATGAAAAGCAATATATGAAAGAATAGCTATATTTAGCAAGTTGGTCTTGAATACTGTGCTGCTCAAATTCATTCATAGGACACACCCACAAGCTGAAATGGAACTCAAAGGAAAGTCTAAATTTAAAAGTTAAATAAGTGATCTTTTTTATTTTTAATTTGAGTCAGCATTTTATTAATGCACAGATTGCATGTAAGTAAATATCTTTGATGCCTGAAAACTTTGGTTTTGAACATGAATCATAAGATCTATGCAAACAGGAAAGCCTCTTACCAAAAGCACAGATGAATTTGGTAAGTCTTTAGCTAGAATACAGGGATCACCAAAGACTGGTGCCGGAATACTCTTTCATGGTTGTTGAGTATAAATCCTGCAAACACTCCTTTCCACACCCATATTAAATTCAGACCACAGGCAAATTTATGAAGTCCATTCAGAATGAAGAGATGACTCACAAAATTTGAAACGAAAGTGGCTTTGGTGATACAGGAATGCAGAATTAACAAATAATGGGAGACAAAGCAATGACAACCTTGACAAATCACTGTATGTCCCCTAATGGAGGGGGGAGGTGGTACATAATAAGTCATTAGAAAAGCAATCCCAAAAAGCAGGCCAAGCAATTTCTTAGTACTTAGCATAATGATGGGATAGGAAGACTAAGTTAAGAAAAAATGAACAGAAGGGAGATAGTACAGTAGTAGTAAAGTAGTTCCATGGAAAGCAAATCATTAATGGTATTATGGAAAAAGCCATCTCAAGGTAATAACCTTATCTTCAAGTAACACTTTTCTGGATGATACTATTATACATGTAATACACAACTATCAGTTCAGGAAATCCATTAAGCAAAACTCAGTACTTTTTGTCCTCTGGGATAACCTTATCCCAATTCGGGAACTACTTGGTAACTCCTGTTAAAACAGTTCAAGTTAAAACAGGCATAAGACTATTAAAGCGGGGGAAAAAAACCATCCTCACCCCCTGCCTGAAATGCAAGCAAACACCTTTGTCTCACATTGAGTGACCATCATTTTTCCACCAACCATAGTTTTCATCTGACCACCCAATCCCACCTCTTGTAAATATAGACTACTCCCTATGCTAATCCATAGATAGAATTAGCTATACTGTGGCTTGGCCACAATGTTCCCCAGTTTTGGAGTTTGAATTTCTGAGACACGGGTAAAATATCATATCTCATTTTAAAGATCCTGGAAACTAATCAAGGAGGGAACCAACCTAGAACTAAGGAGAAATTTCCTGACAGAACAATTACTTGCCTTCAGAAGTGGTGGTCCAACACTGAAGGTTTTTAATAAAAGATTGGATAACCATTTATCTAAAATGGTATATTGTTTTCTGCTTGACTAGAGGGTTTGACTAGAAGTCTTCTATTATTCTGTTATCCTGGTACTGTACATGCATCCGGGATGTGCTACCATTCTTTTAATGTAGAAGGTTCATGGGGTTATCTAATTGGCTAGCTTCTGAAAAAAATGTCAAGAAAAGGCATGACCTATGACTCTGAGTTGGTATTAAATTTTGAGAATGATGCCATTGCCAATTCATGCTTTCAAGAATTTGGCTTAATTCCTTTTGCATATTTTGAGTAATATGCAAATGTATGCAAAGCACCATGTGCCTTTTTTTCCAATCCTAAACTAAATACGGTTAATAAATGTTCCAAAATCCTTTCAAAGCCAAGTAACATAGTTTGTCAAGCTCTAGACTTCAACTAAAAAAACCCAAACAAAACATCACAATTATGTACATGCCTTGGTAGCTCCCTTGTGACATGTTCATTGTATGTGCTCCTCCTGTGGCATCCTTATGCTTGGCAGTCAAATAGTCTCACAAAAAAGAGTGTCAACATTTTGGTGGGAGGAAAAATCTTTGGGTGATTATAATTTTTCCACATTTATATTCCATCACATCAGTATTAAAGACTTTCTGTTACTGGGCTTCTGGGGATAAAAAGCTAAAATGCTTTTGCTCACAGGTGCATTAAATCCTATTAAACAGTCTTCCTTATAGCACATACCTCATTACTGCATACAAAGGCTTGGATTATAAAATGAAGGTGAAGGGTACAAAGCAAGATTTGATATTACTTGGTGTGCATATGCTGAAGTTATTAGGTTTTTGCAGTGCACTCAGATGATAGTGGGTTTCACGTTCTTAGGGAATCACTTTTAGTAGTCAATACTTCTGGGTCAAGTATTCTGACACGAGGGGTGATGTGTCTCAATACAGGGGATGAGAAAACTTCTTTAAGCAGCTTTTCACAATGACAAGTGCGCTTCCTTCCACAGCTTTATTATGAAATATAAGCATCAGGTCACAGAAGAGTCCACAGTATAGAGATCAAATAAAACTAAACTAAACTTGAAAAAAAAAGATTTAAGGGTAAATTAGGTGATTTAAACATTTTCCGTTAAGCTTATACAAAATCCCCTAGATATAAAATCCTGCATAATGCTTTTCTGGATTTATAGTTAGCATATAAAGTTTAACCCTTTCGGAGCTGGAGACCTTTTTGAAGGAAAATGCCTTGCTGGGCGTTCACATAAACAGCTACCTCCAACCTTCAAATCAATTGGCGATGAATTATCCACAACTCCCATTCAACATTGAGAGAGGTGGCTTAAAATCTGCCTGCATGGAGCAAAAGAAATGGGATCGCATCAGAGTGAGAAGTTAAAAATAGAAGAGAAAGCTCCTGAATTGACTTATCATTCGACCTGATATATCATCATCATCATTTTAAAAATTTGATGTTTCCCCCATCGTTTGTATTATTCAAGGAGCTTCTTGTGTTCTTGCGTGTCGGATGGGAAACTGATGAGTGTGTTTCTGGTGAAGACAGTAAGCGGATATTAACTTCCCACTGAGAGAATTTCTCCAGGTTGAATAAAAAATATTCTACTAATCATCCACCCCATGAAAGTGCCAGCTGTGGTCCATGCTAGGATTATCATTCTCACAGACCTCTTACTGAGCTTTTAGCTAAATGAAAAATCTGCCATAGCCTAGGGAGAAGGCATCGAACAGATAAGAAAGAATACTGTTTACTGAGAAGCTGTGCTGGTGCAAATAGAACAGGTTTTTCTTGTGATGTAAAAATCATAAGGAAAGCATTAGGTTGGTGTTTTCTTGCCCCTCTTCTTAAAAAAAGATCAATGTATTTACAAGTTTCATTTGCAGCAGTTTTATGGGCTCATTAATTTAACATTTCCCTTCCACCTTTTTTCCTAAGGGTGTCTTGTGAATTGTTATTCCAAAATGTGAAGACATTTGCTTACATACTGTAAACTGCCATTTTGTGAAATCCACTCCCCCCCCACACACACCAAAGTTTTGTAGTAGAGAGTCATGAGGGAAATGTTTTCGCTTCCTTTTTAAAATGTATCTTTATAGCCTCAATCACCTCAAAGATAACGGAGTTAAAACTGATTTCAAAAAAGTCATCTATCACTGCGGAATGAAAGGATCTGGGCAGGTATATTTTATATGTTTTTTTTAATTTAACATAACATAAGGATAATCTACCATGTATATGTGAATATACTCTGAATGACTTATCTATCTATCATCTATCTATCAGTCATCCAGAGTTTTAACGGAAGCATCCTTTTAATTTTAACTTTTAACACAACTTTTAACTTCTAATTTTAACACAAAATATTTTAATTCTTACTATTTTCTGTGTCCAGAGCATCACACATCCAACTGGCTTGTTTGTATTTAAAGCCACAATTCCAGATTGCAAAAAAGAAAGTGTTAGCTTGATCTATTGATTAGATAGATCTTTTCAATCAATTATTTTATCAGCTTAATTGTGTGGTGTTTTAATAACCAGGTAGCGCAAGAAGACAAAGTGCAATGGCAGAGGGTTAAAATTAATTTTAGATTAATAATTAGTTCATGAAGTTACTTAATAACTATTTTGGTGATACCCTTATTTCCTTTATATTGCTGATCTAATTACTGTACTTTGTAAAAGCAGACAAAGAAAATGTACAGCTATGATTTATGAAGAAGCACATTGACCTTTTCTGTCTGATATACCTTTGTTGGTGTCACTGGTGCAATCAAACTCTATATGAAATGATGAAAGTACTGCTGATATTTTTATTTCCAATAAAAATGGAATTACCCAACCATTTATTAAGAATCTTTTGGAAGAAGACTTGTAGTGTTCTCATCCTTTAAATCTTTTAAATTTCTTTTTTTTTTTGTAGCATATGCCTTGGGTTCCCTTCTATTTAGCAAGATTTGTGAACAGCAATCAAAAAACTTTATTCTGCCTTTGAAGCCTTGAAGAATAACAGTCACTACAAAAGATTATAATGGTAATGGTAATGGTAATGGTAATGGTAACGGTAACGGTAACGGTAACGGTAACGATAACGATAACGATAACAATAACGATAACGATAGCAATAGCAATAGCAATAGCAATAACAATAACAATAACAATAACAATAATAACAACATCCTTTTTTGGTAGACTCGTTTTTCTGGTTCTGCTTTGTAGTAGGATTTCATTACAGTGCAGTACTCTGTACTGTGTCAGTGCACTACTCTTTCATTACAGTACTCTGACATGGTGTATTTCTGCCACTTCTGAGGTTGTTCAGCTTCCAGTAGCCCTGCAGGCCCATGCCCTGGTTGCTCAGCTATGGGACCTGTGGCCTGTAGCCCACTTGTTGACAGATGCCCAGGTTTCCCAACACCCAACGTGGTCCTTGTTAACCTGGGTGATGACTGAGCCGGTATTGGCTTCATTTGGTTGTGTTTCCCCATGAATATTGGTTGTTGGGTGCACTCAGTTCTGCTCGGCCTAGACCTCTCTGACGTGGTTGGACCTGCTGGTAGTTTTCACTACCACCAGCACAGCTCTCAGCTTCATTGGAACAGTTAAGCCCCCCGCCATGTCAAGGCGGCACCCCGCTGACAATGCTGACAACCATTGGTCAGCTGCAGAAGGCCACCTTACTGGTATCTGCTTGCATAATCCGCCGATACATCACATAGTCCTAAATACTTGGGAACTGTTTGACTAGTGATTTGTGAAATGAAACCCAGCATGGTTATCTTGTTTGCTGTGTATACTGTTATTTTTGTGTACAACAATAACGATAACAATAACGATAATGGCAACGGCAATGGCAACAAGAACAATGACAGTGACAGTGACAGTGACAATGACAATGACAATGACAATGAAAATGACAATTTATTATAATTAAATCAATTTGTTGATTTATATAGACTGACATATTTTTTGAACACAATACCCCAGATATCATGATTGTGGAGAAGAAAAAAGTGTGGATTGTCAACATTGCCATATCTTGTGATGGCACATTTGATGAGAAACAACTTGAAAAAATCACCAGATATCAGGGCTTGAGAATCAAATTGCAGAGACTCTGGCATAAACCAGTGCAGGTGGTTCCAATAGTACTCAGCACACTAGGTGCTGTGCCTAAAGACCTAGGCGAGCACTTAAAAACAATTGGTGCTGATAAAATCACCATTGGTCAGCTGCAAAAGGCCACCTTACTGGGATCTGCTTGCATAATCTACCAATACATCATGCAGTCCTAAGCACTTGGGAAGTGTTTGACTAGTGATTTGTGATACGAAACTCGGCATAGTTATCTCGTTTGCTGTGTCCACTGTCATTTATTAAATTTACTGTATATGTTGCAAAACTCTCAACAACAAGATATACTTGTGTGTTACGATATGGTGTACTTTCATTGAGAAGAAAATCATTTCTGAACATAATAAAATAATATTTGAATTTGAACTATGTACTAACAATGAATGTCTTATTGCTAAAATTATTGATGAATTATTTAGAGAGAGAGACAAGTGGGGGCATTAGAATTTAGAGTAGGGATGTCAAATTCAAGGTTTGAAGGCCGGATCCAGCCTGCAGGGTGCTTAAATCTGGTTTGTGGGGCCGGCCTGGAAATAGCAAGGGACCAGCCTACAGTGCCCTGTTTTCAGCCTGGAAAGCCTCCTGCAGCACTCTGCTGGCCAAAATGCTTTGGCCGTCAGCGTGCTGCAAGAGGCCATCCAGGCTGAAAATGGGGCATAGGGCTATGCGAGGTCCCTTGTGCTCCCATTTTGGCAGGCAGGGTGCTGCAGGAGCTGTCCATCCAGTCTCTTCCCCCCCACTGGGGTGGCCTGTAGAGGAGAACTACAATGCTGATCTGACCCTCAAAAAAATTCAGTTTCATACCCCTGATTTAGAAATATATCACCTAAGATGTTAGTCAATATCTCCCTCTCCCCCCACTCTTTCACACACACACACACACATTCACCTCCCCACCACAGTTAAGTTTATTATTATAACTCATCATAATTTGTCTACACAAAAAAGTGAACCTGGTTATTTTTCTTTCTTCTAAGCATCTATTCTGCAGGTATCTTTCAGTCTAACAGACAGCATAGTGACATCTGTGTGTGAGTCTATTCTGGAATGAGAATCCACATATGAAATCATGACATGGCAACCTAAACAGCCCATCCATTTTCCCTCCTTCTGTACTTTCTGTCTTTATCCTCATGCCATGTCACTTAAACAGATTTTAACCTGTGGGATTTAATTAATGGCCCAGCCAATATTCAGTATTGTATAGTGTGCTATGATACAGAGCATGGTAAATAATATGGCCTCAGCTTTTAACATTAGTTTAAAATGTTGCCTTTATTTTAAAGTAAGAAATACAGAGAAGATTCCTTTTTTCAGGGGAAGTAATTTTCACAGTGGTGGGATTCAAAAATTTTTACTATAGTTCTTTGGGTGTGGCTTGGTAGGCAAGACATGGTTTGGTGGGTGTGGCAGGGGAAGATACTGTAAAATTCCTACCCCACTCCAGGGGAAAGTTACCGCAAAATCTCCATTCCCTCCCCAGTCCTGGCGGAAGGTTACTGCAAAATCCTATTCCCTCCCCACTCCACTAACCTGCTTTTCAGCTCCATTCTACTGTGTAGGGCAACAAAAGAAGACCCAGCTGATCAGCTGGGACTCAGGAGGCAGAGAATAGATGGGGGCAGGGCCAGTCAGAGGTGGTCTCAGCTGCCTCTGGTCTTCTGGTTCTCTATCTGGAAAAAGCAGCCAAGACTCACAGTTTGAAGTCATCTTCACTTTATTCCAGGTACCAAGATATATGCAACAGCAAGTATGGATACTTCCAAGCAAAGCCAGTGCTGAGAGCTGCTGCCTCTCAATGCTTTAAATATCCTTACTCCGCCCCTCCCATTCACCCAAACTGCCTAACATTGCTCTATATCTACACCAACAACCATTCCATTCATCCCTTACAGCTTCCAACTTACCTTTCCCTTTCCCATGCTCATGCCTCCCTTATTACCCTGTGATTGTGCTCTGCTCCATGTGTGTGTGTCCTGTGTGTGTGCCCATCATACTTGCCATTTCCCTCTCAGTTTTTCATCTGCCATTCATTCTCCTCTTGCCTCCAGTTGCCCTTCCTTGCTCTATCTTCTTGTCTTCAGTTCTTGTCAGCCTCTGATGATGTCAGTGAAGCGCCACCCGTCCGCTGCCTGATATCAGTGTCGGGATCTGGATTGTGATTTGTCTGTCATCTGACAGGTGGAATTTGCGAGTTCTCTAAACTACTCAAAATGTTCACTACCAGTTCTCCAGAACTGGTTAGTTCTCCAGAACTGCTGAATACCACCTCTTTCACTACCAGTCCTCCAGAACTGCTGAATACCACCTCTGCATTTTAAGTGGTTAAACATAAGAATAAATACAAACAACCAGAAAGAAATGCATTCAGTTTAACATCAATAATTTCCCTGGCTCTTTTTATTGTAATGCACAAGGTCATACATTCAATTTTGCAGCCACTAAGAATGTTGGCCAAGCAGGTACAAAAATAGGCAGAGAAATTATTGAAGTCTGAGAAATGGGCCCCTTGTCAGTCAAAAGGAATGCTAATTTACCACCTGCTTATCAAGCATTTAGAAGCTGAGGGCTTGGCAGCACAAGAAAGCAATAGCCAAAGACTTAATAGTTGGCCATCAGCACCCCAATCTCCAACTAAAAAAAAAACATACACACACACAACTAAACACCATAAATACTACACAAAGAATAGCCCAATGCACACATTCTAGTGAAAGAGTTCCCTGAGGATGGGCTCCAGCACAAGTTCAAAAGCTCAGAAGACAAAAAATTTGGTTCCAGTGACCGAGCCAGATTGGATTTTGCAACATGCATATTTGCCTTCATTTGTGAGTAAAATCTTCTCTGCTATTGAAATAATTCCAGAACTATGCTACTGTATATAATACAACATGAAACCCTGATTTATAAATTTATCCAAATATCCTTTTTTGTTGCTAACAGTTTATATTTTTAAAAATATAGTTATATATATATTTTATGTATTTATTACACAACCCTCAGGTTTCTTATAAGAGCTGTTCCTCATATTAACTATGTAATATTTTCCTTTAATCCCACATTCAGATTTTCTGATAAATGGTATAGATTGAGAGTTCAATCTTAGGTAGCAGCAGATGTTCTCTCTTTGGGTGAAAAGAAAATATATCTGCTGTAAACTCCATATAAGCATCAGGAAGGGAATCCAGCCAGTCAAAGCTCAGCTCCATCACAACAAGACCTCAAATTGATAAATTACAGGGCTGTAAAAAGGGCAATTGTTTTTTTGCTATTACTTTATTTCTTCATTATTTTAATTGTGAAAGAGTTCAAAAACATTACTTTGGAGCTAGTTTTCCATTCAGAACCACAAAGTGTTTTTTGTTATTATGATGACTAAATTTAATGTTCCAGAGAAGAGTGTTGATATTGTGCACAAAAGATATGTGTTCAGATAATTCCCCATTAGGAGAATGAGCGCATACAGGGAGACGTAGTGAGAGAAGTGTTTATAATACACACACAGCACACAGATACACTGTACAGTTAATGTAGGTTTTTACTTTCAGTAAGCGTTTAAGCAAAGTTCACACACAGTCCAAGTTATTCACAAGTAAATTAGTCAGTGTTCATTTCAGGGATAATCCTTTCAATATCAAAGTCCAGTATCAAAAATAGTTCAGTAACAGACTTACATTAAATCCAAAATAGCAGTCAATTATGAGGAATGGCAATACTCTCCAACAGAAGGAAACAGAGAGTCTCACTAAGACACACTCTCTTCTAAGACTAAGACTAAGACAACCTAGGTTTCTGGCTCCATCTTATGGCCATTTGAGAAAACACACCTAACAACAGTTTTGCATTTTCTTAAAGATACAGTATTAAAATGTCTATCCTGGTTTATATATTGTCCAACCCAAATAGCTGTTAGGTGACTTACATTCCTAACAACATGTACCAGCTGACACACTGTACAATGGAAAGATGGTTTTATTTGTTGTTTTATATTTATGTTTGTGTTAAAAAATAAAATGAAATTTTTAAAAAAGAGTCTTCCCTTTTATCAAAATTTCTAAAAGTAAGCAAAGGTCTTTAAAAGAGAGAAGGAGGGGGGCTTTAGAATAAGCCAGGTCCTGAGTTCAAAAAACTCCTAATTCAATTGGAAGGTTATGGGTAGGAAGAACTTACAAATTCCTACCTTGGTGTTGGATTGGGCAAATAATGTTTGCTTTAATGTAGGAAAGCTTACAAGTACTGATAATAAAGGAAAAATGAAAATTATCAGTGAGTAGAAAATGTAGTATTTCACACACGGTAACAGCATATATGGATATGTGGAATGATACATACAGAAAAAAAACCAGTTTGGGAAATTAATATTATTGAGCCATTTTCTTTCCCAAAATATAATTAAAGGCTGCTTCACTTAGAATGATCTGTAGCTATTAGTACAGTCAGAGCAGAGGTCATTATCAAGTGATAAAGAGCCAGACATTATTCTGTTACAATCCATTGTAAAGACACCAGAGAAATCTTAGATAATACGGCTACAAAACAATGTACTGACAAACATTTCTTGGAAGAGATATAATTCTGCAGAATCTTTTTGCCTGATCCTTGTTTTAAAATAAATCATTAAATACATGCATACATACAATGAAAAATGGTTGCTAACAACATTTAATTGTTGGCTGCCTTTATTTTGGTTTCTTACCACTATTGAATGCTAGTTGGCATACTGACAAACTATTTTCGGTAAGTTATACTTCATGTTATGTTAATGTGAATCTGTTTATCCATATTTATAGAATTGATCACAGTTTGTTGGTGGGAAAATGGTTCCAGGAATAAGGTGTCTCCCTGAAAGAACAATTAGGCAAACTTGTTTCCTTTCGAGAATTCTTTAAAAGAAGAAAAGAAAGATAGAAATCAAGCAAATTATTTCAATTTCAAGTATATTCTTATATAGCACAATAGTAAACATATTTTACTTACAAGTAAATCCACTTTCAGCAAAGACTGCTCTAAAAAGTAAACATCAGAGAAGAATGTTAGTGTGTCAATTCATAGGCCGAGCTTTCTTTCCTTTCTTTGAAGTTCCATATTTAGTATGGAAAACGGAATTAAATCATCAATATCCCCAGAGTTAGGCAGTATAGGGCAGAGCTTCAACGTGCTGCACGTTGTGTTTATGTGTTTATGGAAGCAGTTTTACAATCTGAAATAAAGAAGGAGCTATGTTGTTTGCTTGTTTTTCTTTTCTTTATTATATAAATCAGCTTAGGAGACGGATTGATAAACATGCAGTACTTGAAATATATTTAGTGCTATTCCTTTATTTTCTCATTACAGAAAGAACCAAGTTAGTTTGCTTGAATTACAGTGTGATTGTGGCATTATTAATGTAAATCTTAGACTATGTTTATCACCCTTACTATTGCTATTACTGATTTTTATCTAGCCTGTTGTACTGCCATTTAGATTGGATGCACATTGTTTTTAAACCCTGTTATATTGTTTTTATATTGTGTTATTTACCTTTTCTTTCTTAAAAATGTGTTTTTAAGTATAAGCTCAACACAGATAAAACTTTTATGAAATCGAAGATAAGAATGATTGGTCAAGAAAATGGGAGGGCAGGAAGGCACATAAATAATGAGCATCCAGAAGCATTAAAACGTGAAAATAAAGTCTATATTTAGTACATGTCTCCCAGATAGCTTCTTTTTCACTTTCTTTCTTTTTTCATAGCTTGATTACAAGGCATCTTTTAAGCTTATTGTTCTAACCATTCTTCAGAATGCTTAACCCAGATCTAGGCTATGACTTCCTGTGGGGGCTTCAGACTATTGGAAAATAAAGTCAGCTATCAACTGTTTGATATTTCTAAGGAAGGTTTTTCCATTTTCTGTTGGTTTCCACAACATCAATTAACAAAAATGTATTGTCTTTAATTATCAATATTAGTTCTTTGTTTTTATGTATGCCAGTTTATTTAAGCAAACTGTTGAGTGCCTGCAAAAATATCCACTTCACTTTAGTGATTTTTTTTAATAAATAGAATATGTCCTTTATTATGTGGTAATAACAAATATTATGAAAAATGAAGCAAGCTCTGCATTCTTGAATTGAGCCACATTTGGAGACGTTCATTTTTGAATAAAGGAAAGAAAGTTCACTATTTTCTTTTAGATTTCCATTTCTAAAATATTTTCCTGCAAAAGAAAGAATAACATATTGGTGATGAAGATAGATTATATGATACGCTGCATAAAATACATGGCAACGCTGTGTATAGAATGCAGGTACACAAATTATATATATTGATTTTGAGTTCTGCAATACGTTCTCCAGGATTAGTTCATATTTTGGTAGTGCCTATAAGTGTCTTTGTGAAGGTTCCAAGTAGAACTTGTTGGAGATGCTGAATGTTAAAACTATCATCTCAAATAAACCTGAAGACTTTGGTTATTGTGCAAGAATGAAAGGCTATTTTTTAAAGCATACCAGTTTGCTAACACAAATGCCACACAATATTCATACAACCATTGTCTTTGAATTGTTCCTATCAGCTGTGAACTTATATTGGTCCTTCAGAAGATATTTTCCTAAGTCAAATCTGCACAATTAGAACTGACATGTCTCCCTTGAAAAGAGAACAGGGTAGATTGTCTCTTCAATATATTCTCTTGTGATAGTATATGTTTGAGAAACTGTAAGTATTTAAATGCCAAAGTTAACATAGCTTAAATAGAGAACTATGAAACAAACCTTGTCGAATTTGTAGGAAATACTTGGGGTAATTTGTAAAGGAAGAGTCATCAAAGATATAATCTTTAATTTTACTGCAAATCCATTTTTTCATAACAATGTCTCCATAAGGTCATAATGATTGCTAGAGTGCCTACAAGGGTATTAATTCTAACTATGAATGTAACCTTATATTAAAAATTTAGGAAAACTTAAAAGACAAGTCCCTACTTGGCAACAAATCAATGTAGATGATTTGATCCATATTTATGTTTCCCCATAGTTTGTTGTATTGCCTTTTTATATGGAATGCAGCAGGTTCATTCTTAGATATGTTTTCCAAACATAAATATAAATACTCCATGCAGCACAGGTCCAGTTGCTATAGGTAGTAAATGTTTTGCTAATGAAGCATTAAGAAAAAATATTGTTCTTTATTTTGAAAAGCCATACGTATAATTTCAGGTTCTTATAGATGCCTCTTATTTCTCAGGGTAGTTTTTTTGTCTTAAAGATAAAATGACTTTTAGCTATGCAAAAAGTTATTGGTGATGAAAGTGTATTTTCCCCTAAATTTACAGTGTACCTGTATCTACCATGAATAATCTCCCATGAATCAGGACTGATTGATCAGGGTAGAATTCTTATCCACAAAAGTAAACACTGAATATTACAGAAGCAGATGCAAGAATGATGCATCACCAGATAGTGTTCTGCACAATTGCAGAATATACTGTCCATTTAAAAACATGGGTGAAAGTTTAACGAAATGGACACTTACTTGCACATTTAGACTTTCAGTGATTCACAGCTCTTGGAGCCAGAGGTGGTATTCAGCAGGTTCTGACCAGAAGCGGGTAAGAGGGTAGAATAGGATGTCAGTGGTGTTTAAGGCACTTCACATTTTAACCTGGAGGAGAAACTGGTGGATTTCTCTGGAATCTCATGTGCAAATAAGTTAATAAAGTCATATTGCTACAGTTTACTATTCTAGCAAACTTAGTCAATATGAATATAGTGGCATGTTTAATCAAACACTTAAAATTTTAATGTGTTTTAAAAACATAATAATGGATATTACAGTTCAATGGTAGCAAATAAAATTAGCAAAAATAGTGACAACAATATTCAGTAATTACTGTTGTAAGTTTTAAAAAAAGAAGCTTTCATCGCTTAAAGCCACTGCAAGCTATTACTTTTCTCAGTTTCTCAGCCAACACTCATATATTTAAATCTAGGATATCAAATAAATGATCCTGGCATTCTTTATGTATGAATAATTGCTCTAACCACAGATAAGAATTTCAACTAAGAATCACATCTACCCTCAGCCAAGGAAACTCATCAGATGAGTTTAGGGCAGACATTCTTTTCCTAACCTGTCTCACCTAGCCAAGGGAGACTGCTTACCCAGGAAATACAGAATCAGCCTGCTAAGAGTCCCAATTCCTTGGGATGCTCAGTAGAAGAGGGAGTGTTAGCAAACCTTCCCTTTGAGGATCCCTTCCTGTGGAATAATTCAACCTTATGAGTCTAGAGTGATTTCATTTCATTATCATCTTCTGAAAATTTGTTAGAATATGGAAAGTCTTCATAATCTGTGAAGGTGTAAAGGTGATGTGGTGCCATACTGGTTGAGGTGGCTATAATAGAATGGATTTATTGTTATTGTATTAACTATAACAAGTTATTGGAGAGGGAGGAGTCCTATGACAAAGAAGGTTTAACAACTCAAATAATCAATTTCACCTTCAGTTTTAAGTGAATCACACATTTTGTTTTGGCATAAGATCTAAACAGAAATGGCAAAAAAAAACAAACCTTGGGGGGAAAAGGAAATAGCCAGTTATAATGACAACAACTCACTTTTACTACTGCTCTACCTCTAAAACACAACTAGACAGTACCTCATGATTCAGTGTGGATAAGCAGCATTACATTTATGATTGCAGAATCATATGATTGCATTTTCTTTAGACTTTAAATCTAGTCTTGGGGACTGTGTTTCTTGCATATCAGTCTACCTCTATTTTTTATTTTATTTTTTTTTATTATTATTATTATTATTATTATTATTATTATTATTATTATTATTATTATTATTATTATTATTATTATAATGCAGAGTGTTTATTTAATGGATCAAGGAGACTACCCTTCAAAGAAAATGGGATGTTTTATTCACAATTAGGTCATTAATATGTCAGCAAAGTTACTTGTCTTTAAAAAATGACAAAATAAATCTTGAAGGAGACCTACATTTTCTTTAGATCTGTTAATATAAAACAGAGAGAAGGGGGGAGGAAGAAAAAAGAAGGCTTTGTTTCTTCTCAAGTCATAGCAAAGTAATGATGAGCCTCAGTGGTGCAGTGGTCAGAGTGTAGTACTGCAGGCTACTTCCGCTGACTGCTTTCGGTTTGGCTGTTTGATTCTCACCAGGCTCAAGGTTGACTCAGTCTTCCAACCTTATGAGGTGGGTAAAATGAGGACCCAGTTTGTTGGGGGCAATAGGTTGACTCTGTAAAATGCTTAGAGAGGGCTATAGAGCACTGTAAAGTGATGTATAAGTGCTATTGCTATTTTTGTTGGTTTGTTTTTGTTTTGTTCCATGTAACTACAATACACTGGACAGAGCTTGACAGTATAAAATGTTAATTAATTAATTAGTTAATTGTGTTGACATTCTATGCTCAGTTACATAAATATTTGAAAAGAAAGTATATTTGGCTCATCACAAAAGGAACAGAAAATCTTGGTAGAAAACTGTGAAACTAAAGGCTATAACGATTCTAAGGACTTCACTGACTGAGCTATGTTTAACTAAATAATGGAATTTCATGCCCTTATGCAGGTCAGCTGCTTTCTTTCTCTCTGCAGCAAGAAACCAAATTTCAATCCTACTTCGATTTAAGATTGATTATTTATAATATTTCTACCCCACCTATCTCACCTAAGTTTCCCGGGGGAGGTGTTACAAAAAATATAATTACAATTCAAACCTTTGGTAAGCTACCCATTGAACTAGTTTTCCAGCTACTTCGATGTCTGTACATTGAAAGGCAGACAAAATCTCTCTAAGTATTATTCTGAAAACTTGAATGTTTTATTTTAGGTGCCTTTTCCAACAAAACCCTAGCCAGCTTCTGCTTTCCTTTAACCACCTCTTTAGATTTATAAATGGCATTTATAGCATGCAATGTCCTCCTATAGATTAAAGTAATGTTATTGTAAAGAGGTTTGATACTCAAAGATATTTATGACTCATGTTGAGAAAGAAGCTGTACTCAGTTATGATGATTAATATAATTTCCCCAGGTTCTCATGGATGAAATTACCACCATGTGCATATTTTCAGCATAAAACAGATAACCATAATTCTTTAAAAAGGCAGCCATGATTGTGTTACTGATGCACCATTTGGAATTAGCAAATTACTTCTGAAAAGGATAAAATATTCTGCTCAATATTATTTTCTGCTTTCCATGCAGTTGAAATGTTCCCATGCAGACAATTTATATCTTTCACTATCTGCATGGAATCGTATGTTTATTTCTTCTATTTTTTTTTTTACCACCAAGCATCATTAAAGTAGCCTGAGACATCCAGATTTAATAAAAATAGAGATTTATATCTAAGCACAAATGTTTCAAAGCAAACAAACAAAAATCAGGCAATTGTAGAAGTTCTATAGGTTTTGAAGGTCAGCGAAGGTTATGTCAGCTCACTGCTTGTTATCTACTGAGGTTCAGCCATCACTTAGAAGAATGCATATTATCATACAATCAGTACCTATCCTGTTTGAATCATCATTGTTTATATAATTAGATTCAAATAATGTGACAATTAGTTTAACAAATACTGCTCAAAGCTGTAATTTGTCTTTCCAGATTTCCAGCTAACCTATCTATACAATCAGATCTTAAATAAAGAGGTGGGGGAAAATAAAGAAAAATAGCACAGGAATTAATTCTGAAACCCAGTGAAATTGTTGAGAAAGCAAGACTTGAGGAGTTAGTCATAATATTAACAACTGTGCATGTTATACTGCTGTATACGCATTTATACAGAATGAATCTGGAAATATATTTGGTTTTTTTCATTAGTCTTGAATTCTGTTCCAATACACATAGACAGACAGACAGACAGACAGACACAAAAAGAAAGAGGGAGGGGGGGAGAGGGAGGGAGGGAGGGAGAATGTCAGCCTCTGCAAAACATTCAAACTTCAAAGAACAACCCATAAAGGGAGGCTACTGTTCCTATATGTTTCATTCTTAAAAAACCAAGTTTTAACTTGATTTCCTAAAGTAACAGGATGGAAGCTAGTCAGATCTCAGGAGGTAGGTTATACCAAAAAAGAGGTCAGCTGGGAAGCATGATCCCTGAAGATGATAATCTCTAAGAGAAGGGAGCTGAAGAAAGACTACTTTGTCCAATCTGGTTGGGTGAACAGAAACCACTGAGAGGAGGAGGACCCTCAGATAATCAGATCATGAACCTTGTAGGACTTTAACTATGACAACCAACAACTTGAATTGCACATCCAAAAGCAAATTGATCTGTGTAACTCTAAAAATTCCTTCCAAAGTTACATGGGAGAACTTTGACACTGATCATTGAGCAGCTGCCTTTTGGATCAACTGAAATTTCTAGGTGCTCTTCAAGGACAATTCCATTTAAAGAGAGTTGCAATAATCCAAAACATTATAAATGAAAAGATCTTTTGCATGTTGTGAAACTTCATATAATTCTTATTGTTTAGCCTGGTTTGTGTAACTTGGACACTTTAACTTATCTGGAATGTTCCCCTCCCCTTGTGTCTACGCTGTAGACAGGATAAACTTTAGATAGGACAGAGGGAATCAGCAATCTTCTGCACCACATATGTGATACCATATATGGTTATTCCTGTGTAATAGAATACCACTTCAATATAATCTATGTTATTGGTCATAGAGCAATGTTGGAACAAAAAGCAAAGTAAAAGTCTTATAACAACCTAATCCTATTGCTAAGCAACCAATGCAATTCCAAAGCATAAGGTTGATGACTGGCAACCTAGTTTTTCCCAAACTGAAACCTGACAGAAAACTCTATAGCAGCAATCAGGTCTGGTCTGCCTTCCCAGGTAAACCAGACAGGAAACATGACTAGATGAACTAACTCAACTTTCTTCTAAGACTACATTACCAGAAATCTTGCAAATCCAAAGTTACAAACTTCCTGCCACTACTTTTAAGAATGAGACTTGACCTTTTCCTGGAATTGGTCAGGCAAATCCGCCTACTGCTTCTTAATTGGAGAAAGACCTTTCTTGGGGTCTTCAACCCAATCCTTCCCCAGAGACCAAAGCTTAGCTAATCCCCTCTTCTCCTCTTGAGTGTTGGGTGATGTTGTCAGCCAGGTTCCTCTTTAATGTTCTTGGGTCTTCTCAAACCTCTGATTCTTCACTTTTCTTCTTCCAGAGAAGCCACCCCTGGGTCTTTCTTCTTCCTTTCTGACCAGGAATTAACAACTGCTTCACACATTTAACTTCTCTCTCCAACTTTTCATTCCAGCCACTCTGCTTATTTCATGTACAGACTTCTCTTATCTTCTCCTTCTCTGTCTCTTCATTTTTTAGATTAAACTGTCAACATGTCCTCCAGCAACTAAAGAGGGGGTGTCACTCCAGAGTGGGTCAGGATCAAACTCTTGGCTGTGGACAGAGTTTGTCTGCAGTACTGCTTTCTAACCACTGTGCTATCATGGCTCAGTGGTTAAATAATTTCTAGTTACTTTTGTCTTCAATCATTTTAGTTTTTATTGGCTTTTATTGGTCAAAACATCAGGCAGCCCAGGTATTCCTCATCACCTTTGCATTATGTGTCCAAAATATTTAAACTCTAGCTTAATCATACCCCCTTATAGTTCACTGAGTGCTGAGGTGAACCATTTGCTTTTCTAGTGGTCCACGATATTTTCAGCAATTTTCTCCAGCACTGTAATTCAAAAGCATCAATTCTTTTTCTTCATTTACAAGAAAAAACTGTAAACTGTAGCTATAAATAAAATGACAAAGCTCACATAAAGTTGTGCATACTAAAATAGAAAATAGAGAGAGGCATCACCTTTGGAATCCATACTTTTCTCATTCTTCCCTCTTTGCTTCAGATGCCATTATGTAAATGCTCAGACACACCTGCTATTGCAGCAATTTCCTAATTTCAATAATGTAACTTCAAGCAAACATGGTATATAACTCAGCCTTGCAAAATCTGGTTGTACTGCATAATGTTACCTTCCACTGGGATCCTTTCTTGGGATTACACATATGAATCTATTTCCAAAGCAACTTTAGAGGTATTTGGGCCCATATTTAAATCACTCCTGCAATAATTGAACATTTATCAGAAAGTGCTATATTCTCTGCCTAGCGATTAAAAATTGTAGTTTGCTAAGCTTCCATTATTAATCAGAATCAAGATCAGAAAAGAGCTGGAAAAGACCTTGGAAGTTTTCTAATCCAACCTCCTGCTCAAGCAGGAGACCCTATAGTATTTCAGACAAGTCTTTTCTTAAAAACCTCCAGTGATGAAGCATCTACAACTTCTAAAGGCAAGCAGTTCCACTGGTTAATTGTCCTCACTGTTAGGAAGTTTCTCCTTTATTCCAGGTTGCTTCTCTCTGGTTAGTTTCCTCCCATTGTTTCTTGTCTTGCCTTCTGGAGCTATGGAAAATAAGGTGACTACCTCTTTATAGTGGCAGCCTCTCAAGTCTTGCAACATTGCTATCGGGTCACCCTATTTATTTTTTATTTATTTATTTGATTTGTCAATCGTGAACAAGATAACAGGTATAAGTATAAACATAGTTATGAATACATGAAATGGATACGTATAAGAAAAATAAAAATAAACAATAGGACAGGGATGGTAGGCACAATTGCACTTATGCACGCCCCCTACAGGCCTCTTAGGAAAGGGGTGAGGTCAATAGTAGACAGTCTAAG
>BHFT01001699.1:0-89675 GCA_004320025.1 Laticauda laticaudata
TACCTAAGTGGACAGTTTGATTTCACAGAAGTGTGATTGACTTGGAGTAACATTGTGTTGTTTAAGTGTTCCCTTTATTTTTTTTGAGCAGTGTATATTGAGATATCATATCTTGTTTCCCATGAAAAGCAACCTGAGATCATGAACTTCACAAAGGAGAAATCAGTCATTGTAGCTCCAAGACTCTCCAAAAAGTCACTGTTGTATATTATCCACAGTCACTGTTAAGAGAAGGTCAACCATATACATTATTTAAATTTATAAAATAAATAAATATTTCCTCTTGAAAGTTTTCCAACACTGGCAAGAGGAATGAAATGGAAGAGCCCACACACATAGATCATAAAATGGATACAATGGAGCCTATAATTGCTACTTCCCAATTTAACTTCCCAGAGTAAGCATCTATCCATTTCTCAGTAGTCTAAATACAAACAGTAACACAACATAAACATGTTTTTCAACTATCTTCAGCACATTAAAATGTAATTAAAGGAAGTAAATTTTTAAAAATAGAACTGCTTTTGATGGGCCTTAAAAATGAAATTCTGAACAAGTGTTTAGTAAGCATGAAAGTCTCCAAAAGTACAGTTTAAATTTCTATTATGTTCTACCAAATGCTCTTTTGGAAAATCAACGTAATACAAGACTTCTTTTTTACAATTTTTCCCTAAATATGCAATTCCATAGAAAGTGTGGGTAATCTCAAAAAGATCAACATTTCTAAACTTGTTTCTTTCAATTTCTGCATCAATTTCAACTTTGTCTGATATTTGGATAAATTGTCAGTCAAAAACATTTCAAGGTAATGCTAACAAAATCAAAACTATGCCCTTCTCTTAATAAATATTTCATGTTCTATAAGAAATGTTTCTTACCTTCTTGCTGTCTTTGCACACAACCCACAGCTATACATAGTGTCAGTAGGAGAAGGGTCTTCCTATAAAAGACAAAAAATTCATTAGACTTGACATGCACACAAATAAATATAAATATATATATATATATATATATACACACACACACACACACATACAACACAACACAATAGGCATAGTAGCCTAGTGGTGAAGATACTTGCTTCCCACTTGGAAAGTTGAGAGTTCAATCCTTGGTAGCAGTAGACCTTGCTTTATCAAGGTGTGAAGAGAAAATATCTGCTACAAATTCCATGTAGGAATCAAGAAGGCCCCCAAACTCCACCCCGAATTAAGGGATTATAAGATCATAAAAACATTTTTGTTTAGTATATACTACAATACTACATTGTATTGCATAGGAATGAATGGCCATGTTTAAAATATGTCACCACATCAAATAATCCTTTGAATCTATTAGATACTATACATTATACTTAACATCTTGATTCATTAGATGTTCATCTGTCATTTGATGGGTGATAGTCCAGATGTCCAATAACAGACCAAAAGTAGTTTATATTTTCTTTCTCCCAATGTATTTTATTTTTCCTCCAGGACTTGTTGGCTGGCCCCTCTAGGAAGAATGCTTTCCTATACAAGGCATTGGTCTAATACAGCATAGTACTTCTTATGAGTAGATTGACATCTCCCAGATGTTTTCATGAATTTTTCCTTAAAATCTCATGCTCTAAGTATCCTAGTTTCTTATAGTTAAACATGCCTAGAAACTGGGTGCGTGGTTACAATTCATGGCTCGGGGTAAATTTGACAGTGTCATGGTGCCACTGAAGAAATTAAATCTCATTGACATCCTCACTATCAAAATTAATCTGCCTTCAACCACTTAATTTTTATTTTGCACATTTATATGAACATCCCCCACAAGAAATGATACAGTAGCAAAGCACTCTGACTTGAAAAAAGGTTTAAACAAGAGATAATGGTAGACTATACTTAATCTCAGAATTGACCTCATCACTATAGCTTGAAAGCAGATGTGAAATGGATTTGCAAACATTGGTTATAAATGAATCTGGTTACCATTAACTACTGTCATGCTAGAGCAGATATAATATTCAGCTATGATTAAAACAAGTCTGGAATATGTAGTAGTTTTTACATTTATCAGTGGATGGGTATTAGGAGCACAATCCTTTGCATGCACACTCAAAAGAAATAAATCCTTTTCTGCCAATGGGCATTTTTGCAGTCTATCATACTCTTAATTTCTTCATATCCAAAAATAAAACAACAACAACAACAACAACAAAGACCAATCCTACATAAATTGCAGAGGAAAATCTGGAATGTACTTGTTAACACATGAAAATGATGCTGGCAGCAGCAAGAAATGCATAGATTTTATTCTTTTTTCTTACTTTTTTTTTTAAAAAAACTGTATTCGTGAAATCCAGCCGGACAGAAAATATCCACACTAATCCTAAACTAATCCAACACATGCCCAAATACTTCATCTGAACGCTTGCTGCAAACAAGAACATAGGAATAGTGATCCTTAATGCCAATTTTCTATAGGCATATTGTGGATCTAGCAGGCAGTGGTGCTATCTCACTTATTCTAAGAGAATATGGATGCTTAGTTTTCTGTTCGTATACTGTATGCATATAAATATTATCATTTTGAATTATGGCAATGACCACAAGCTTTTGTAAATATCTGACACTTTCACAAATGAACCATGAGTATACACACACAAAGAACTCCAATATCTGATGCACTGAGAAGAAATTCTTATGCTGCCTACATATAAACAAACTTAAACATATCCAACTAATAACATCAGAGAAAGAGGAAAAAATTTAAAGAATACAAGTAAAAATCATACTTTTCATCTAAGCAAGGGGGATTTTAGAAAATATGAAAAAAATGAAAGGGAATATTTAAATGTCAACAAGAATATCTATTATTTTTCATTGCACAGTCAGCCAGATGTTCATACTAGATTTGGCATTTTATCCACGAATGAAGTCCTTCCCAAGGAACTGGGATAGGCAAATGGATGTTTGATGGTATTAGAGGTATTGTTGCAGAATGCAATCTGTTCCAAATAAAACTATCTTTTGCAATTGACTGATGATGTATTTGTCAATGCCGATGATGTTCAAGTGTTGCTCCAGATGTTTGGGATTGCATTCAAGGCACCTATTATGATTGGTACTACCTTTGCTTTCTTTTATCATGGTCATTCTATTTCTATTTGCAGGTCTTTGCATTTTGTTATCTTTTCCAGTTCTTTTTATTCTGCTGTGTCCGGGTGTTGCCTCTTCCACTAGCCAGAGTTTTTTG
Organism: Laticauda laticaudata; assembly: GCA_004320025.1. NCBI lineage: Eukaryota > Metazoa > Chordata > Lepidosauria > Squamata > Elapidae > Laticauda > Laticauda laticaudata. Next base: position 3,229 of record BHFT01001699.1, read on the forward strand.
TCCCTCTTGTCAACAATTGTTAAGTCCAGGGTGTTATGTGGCAGATGCCTGTCTGTTTGAATTTTAAAGTCCCATTTTTAAAATTTTCTATGGTTTTCTCTATTTTATCGTCCTACCAGTTCTCCCTTGCATGCAAATGATATTTCTTGCAGATCTTCTAATGCACCATTGTTGCTACTTTATCATCCCATTGTTCATCGTCAGTCTGTGCAGCAGCTACTCCCAGATGATTCACTGTTTCTCAAGCTTCTTCACAGAAGCAGCACTTGTTGTCTGGTACTATATATGATTATTATTATCTGATGATTTTTTTAAAAAATAAAAATGTTATTTTTTAATAGCATACAGATGGACAGATAGTTGAGAGCCACTAAATAAAATGTCTTGTGGATGGAAGTTCAGATAATCTCTGAGATGGAAAAAGACAATATTTTAGATAACACCATCATCTCAAGTTTGATAAAGATTTTAAAATGAACACTTTGGTTATCCTAGTACAAAATACAAACCCATAATATTTAATTAGACAATTTTTCCAGGTTCGTCTAAAATCTGAGCTAAAAGTGTTCACTTTACACTTTTCTTTAAAATGATTGCTTAGGTTATAGTTCAGCATACCATGCAAAGCTTGAATTTATCACTGTTTTCTTATTTAGTTTCGTATAATCCATACAGACGCATATTTCTGCCTCCAGCTTGGGGTTCAGGACCGATTTAAATGCTCTGGTTATGTTATGAAGAGGTCAGCATAGGTCCGACATAACAGTCAAGCACTGTCCTTTTCTTTTAGTATCAGGGAGGATCCCATACAATTTTTCTCTCCAGAAAATTCCCAAATAGAGATAATTTGAAATTCCCTTATTGTCCACAGTGATATTAAACAACACTGACTTCCTGGAGTGGCAGGGCTGAATATTTTCACATGCTAAAATCTAGGTTTCAGCCTTGTTCTTGACAAGTTCATGTCATTGTTCTTTTCTTCAATATATAAGGACCCTTCCTGGCCACTTGAGTCTGGTTGATGGATACCAGTCTGAGGACCAATATCTGATCTTCTGGCTCAAAGTTGTATTCTCTGGCATGAAAATTATATCAGACTTTCTGTTCAGTTTCAAAGTACTTAATTGTACTGAGTACTCTGTCTTTCTCATGGTGTTCTGTAGTTGCCATTAAAAGATGTTTACCTCCTTATTCTCCCACCCAGTGATATCAGATGAGTTCCAGCAGACATCTCTACCCTACATAAGTTCAAAAGAAGAAAACCCCATACTAGAAGATAATACCAAGCTGCAGTTTTTGCAGTATTCTTATATAAATGTTTTAATCATAACACAATTCCATGGTACGTCTCCACTACTTCAATGGCTTGCTGATAGTAGATGATTGATGTAAGATGTTCCACTTCAGGATTAACTCACAATTTCTGACTGACCAGAAAGTAGTCACTACATCTATCAAGATCTCCATAGTCAACCAATCCCAGGAAAAAGATTTATTACAGCCTGACATATATCTTTAGCTTCAACGTAGCTTAGAGCATTAGAACATCAAGTGGCATATTACACAAGAATCAATATCTACTGTTTACCACAAGTTGTCTTGAGTATGTCCCAGAATGTCTACTGCCATTCTCTGGATTGGAGTTTCCATGATAGGCAAGGGTCCATCCTTGTCCCTCACTCACTGGAAATTATTACAAGATCTTATACACTTGATCATATTCCTGCCACATCCAATCCAAAAGATTTGCCTTACCCTTTTTGTGTCCACTTGGGGGTCATATGACAAAGTTGAAGATGCACCTGTGAAACTTGCTGAGCACAATTATTTTTCTATGGGGCTTGCAGATATGTATATATGACATACCAGTTTTGAGCTTGCTTGGGGCATTGTCTTCTACCCCAGAAGATATATTTCTGTAGTGTTCTATTGTAAAGGGACCATGTGAAAGGCAAATGGATTTCTCTTTTGCTTCTTAATGTACCTGCCTTTCCACCTCATGGATTTGCTTGATATATAGATCTTCTTCCTTTTTTCTTGGTCCCTAAGAGAACCATGTGTGCTCTCTTGGTGTCATATACTGTTCTTTCCCTATCTTGTAGCCATGTTAATTCTTTTTCAAGTTATCCAAGAAGTGGGACAAGAACTGTCATCCTCTTTGTACTTTGGAAACTTGTATATTTTCATAGGAACTGCTAAGAAATTGGACTAGTTGCAAGTGAAGGCCTTCCATTCTTTAAATTCCCTCTTTCTAATTGTTAGGCATGTTCTTTCTTTTTTCCTTCAGTCACTTTAATTCCAGTTACTTTCATTCATTTAAGATAGCAGAATGCCATTCTTTCTTTTTTTCTCTAGTTCCAGTTTTTCATTCTATCTAGGCTTAGATTCTTAATATATTGAATCCAATATAATTAAACTGTGTGCTGGCTTCCACAGTCTCAATATTGTACTCTCAGAATCTGACACTATGAAATGCCTTCAACTGTTTGGACAAAAAAGCATGCTTTCATGCTTTTCAGCAAAATACAGAAAAACCCAGCTCCTTAAACAAATCTAGCTGTCCTATTGATAGCCAGAAGTGAATATAATTTGGGGGCATGGAAGTCTCTGTTTTTTTTTTTTTAAAGTTAAGGAGAAAAGTGGGGGTGNTTGGGGGCATGGAAGTCTCTGGTTTTTTTTTTTTAAAGTTAAGGAGAAAAGTGGGGGTGGGAAAGAAATGCCTACTTACCCTTCCCAAATTAGATGCCTTTCTCAAAGAAAGGAGAAAAAAATTCTGGACTCCACTTTAGGATACCCGTTGTTGTTCTGTAGGAAAACTAACTTATCCCAATAGGTGGTTATAGATCTCCAACTCTTATCCAAGAAGACATCTAGATTTTCACCCCTTGTCCCTATGTCCCACTTTAGCAATTTGGTTTTTCTCCCTGCCATTTTCCTTGAGTATCTCAACCAGCATCCTTCCTCTAACCCTGTTATATGAGAGAAATAAGACTCTCATCTCCTATTCTGGCTTTTTGGTGATTAAAAGGTAGAAACTTTTTTTTAAAAAAGTAATTTCTATAGGAGCACTTTCTATAATGCTGAGGATGAAACAAGTTTCAGCCCTTCGATGGAAGATAAACGAATCTCATAAGAGATAAACAAAAATCCTACATTTTTAAAGTGAAAGATAAACTGATGTTAAAATGCAAACATTCCCTATAGAAGGAAAAACATACAGAGTTGCTTCAATAAAACAGTGTTTTCTAAGTGGATTAAAAAGAAACAAATCTTATGTAAAGTGCAGTGCTCCAAGCAAACCACAAGATGGCTACAGAACAACTTAATGTAAAAGAGCCTAGAGCTGGAATACAAATCCGAATCATAGGATAGTCTAACAAGAAATTATTTACTCATGTAATCACTAAAGTACACATACTGGAGACTCATAGTCTAGTAAGATAAAGATTAAAATTAATACAACATTCCAATCTTTTTAGAAATAACTATCACCTGAGTTATTCCCATTGTCTGTATTATTCCTGAATTTCCTACTTCCTAGGAGTTCCAACAAGTTAATGTGGAGGCTTCTGAATACTGAAAAAAATCTCAATCTTTTTCCCAGTTTCTGTCTATAGCTCTTGTTTCCATTCTCTTCCTTTCCTGCCTCCTAAAAAACGGGGCTTAAATTTTCTTCTCCAGTTCAGGAAGGGCTGCATTATCTCTTTGTATCTATGTGAGCAAGAATCATTTCTCCTTATTTATTTCTGCCTGACTTCTTCATTTCTCTGTGTCTGTTGCTGTCTGGCATGCAGTCTGGCTAGCTATGAATGGGGCTGAGGCCTGTCATTCACAATAATCCCAGAAGCAAACTGAGAAGCCCTGTAGTTTTTGTTTGATTTTGTTTGACGTGCACACACACCGGAACAATACATAAATGTCAACAGAACACCATTTTGGCATCTACATGTCATAAAGATGTAAACTGCCTATTAATTTAACAAAGACATTGTTCCATGATTACTAAACACATGCATGTCTTTCTTTTTAGAATATTTATCCTTCCTTTATTATTTTTATAAATAATTCAGGGTGATAAACATATCTAACTAGCTGAATACTGTGCTTCGCTATGAAACTATGTGATCGGGCTTAGTTTTGGGGAAGGAAAATAGGGGGGTGGGGGAAATCTGCCTCTGTCTACCAGCATCCATGGGTATTCATCTGGCTAGCATCCTGGCAGGGTGTGAGAGAGTTGAGGGCTGTTTGGAAACTCAAACTGTATGTGTTATATGAGCAAGAAGGAGACAGCAAGGAATCTGGGCATGGCTTCGCGCAACTGTTCTATCCTAAAGCTGCTTGCTGCTGTGAAACTAAAACTGAAACTCCTCTCTTCTGCTTGTGTTTTACATTTGGAAGAGATTTCTTTTCAGGTGGGGAGGGGGAGTAGAATTCCTTAGCATCAGAGCGTGTTAGTAATAATATACAAAATACTAATGTTCTGATGGTCATTTCGAAAAGTCCCTTCTTAGTGAGCACCTAGAAGCCAAGAGGAACATATGTACCAAATTTCAAGTTTGTAGGGTTTACAGTTCTGGAGATTTTGTGATGATGCGTGAGTGCTATTTCGCTTTTATATACTGTACATAGAAGAAGAGAGATATTCCTTCTTTCTCCTGTTTTCCCCATAACAACTACCCTGTGAGGTGAATTGGACTGAGAAAGTGTGACTGGTTCAAAGTCAGCTGGCTTTCATAACCAAGGTGGGACTAAAACTCATAATCTCCTCTTTCCTCTTTCTTCTAGAAAGAAGTTGACAGGTTCAGCCAATTATTAGAAGTATGCTCAAAATGCAGCACTGAATCATATGATAAGGTATTAATAAAGAAGTCTAACATTGCTTATTATACGAATGATGTAGGATTTTGTGGGCTTTTTCTTTCTCTTTGTATATATAAAATTGAAAAATAAAAACACAAGAAACAAACACTGGAGCAAAATGCTTATGAGAATGTAAGTTTAACCTTTCCCATGCAGATCTTTTCAGACTATCTTTTCCCCTGATGTCAAGACATGTAATGTTATTTACAGGCTAGTGCTTTGGAGTTACAAGTGATTTCAGCAAGGAAAGGTGTGCTAGGAATTGGTGCACTGTTTGCAGCAGCTAAAAAGATATAGTCACCTCAAAAATTACATTTTATTATGGCACTAATTTTGCAGTTCTAGAAAATGCTTATGACTTCTTTCCCCTGATTCTTTTTTACATCCATTTCAAAATATTTTCCTTCATCTGGACTCAATTTACAAGTCCTCAAACTAGCCAGGAAACTATAAAAGAAACTATCAAGAGAATGAGGAAACAGTATGAAAAGATAAATGGTAAGTAAATCCACCCACAGCTACTAAGTAAGCCGATGGTACTGACTCTAGAACAATGGTCACCAACCTTGGCAACTTTAAGACTTGTGGACTTCAACTCCCAGAATTCATCAGCCAGCTTTGAATGCTGCCGTCAACTTCCACTTACGCTTGGAGTCGGTCTGCCGGTTGCGCATCCACAGCAGGCGCCTGGCAGACATGGAAGAGGCCATTGCCTTTGTGGCGAATTTGGCGGAGCTTAAAGTAGTGTTGGCAGTGAACTTGGCTGCCGCTATTATTTTGTTGAGGTCCTGGTGGGACCTAACATCAGCAATGGGAACTCTGTCCTGAAGTTGATGCAACCAGTGAATAGACAACCTGTAAAAAACGAGGCCACGGTGGAAGCTTTCACAGCGCGAGCTGCGGCCTGGTGTATGCGCTTCAGAGTTTGTTCCAACTTTTTGTCCTCCGGTCGTAAAACATCCTCCGGTTCCATAGCAGTACCTGAGGAAGTGAAGGTGGCTACCACTGGGGAATCTACTGCTGGGAGAACTAGCATTAGCCAAGGCGGGACCTACATTAAAGAACCTCTTGTCCTGGGAAGAAGGGTGAGCCCTGACAGGGGGTTCTCACACTGGTCCTTTACTACATCCAAGAACAACAAGGGAGATGGGAGAACCTCATTTCAGACTACCGGTTTGGAGAATAGTGCTTCTCCCTGGCTTGGGGGGCCACCTCTTCTGGGCTTAACTGGGCTGTAACCAGAGCCTTTTGTAGTAAGGGCCAAAACAAGGAGGGCTTAAAGACAGCAGTTGTTCTGGTTTGGTTTCCTCTTCATCAGAGAGGAACGGGTCTTTAATTTCCTCCTCTTCCTCCAGAGAGGAACTACTTTGTTCAGATTGGTAAGAGGATCCCCTGTCATCCTGTCCCTCCCAGCTATAAAAATGATGAGGGGCACACATGGGTTCCGAACTGGGAATCTCCCTCCGTGTGGGAGGGTTACCCAGACAGAAGGAAGAAAGGATACCGGAGCCTCTGCCTGGGGGGTGGAGGTGTTTGAGACCTTCAGCAATTCCCTGTCTGTCTGCCATTGAAACTACTTCCTAGATGTCTTGGGACCTGTTCTCCTGAGGAGGAACTATCATCTGAGGCCCGGTCACAGAAGGGATAAGGTTAGCTTGCTCCCTAAACCTGTAAACCCCTGTTTAGCAAAGCCTGTTGAGGTTTAGGTGTAGCTGTGTTCCAAGTAGGTGGCCTGTAAGAAGGGCCTGACAAACTCAGGTCCTGGGGAAGGGCCTCATCCTGCCTTTCAGGTGATCAGTTCCATAGATGGCTGGCCAGACTTCCATCTGCCCTCTCTGTGCCTGCAGCTTGTTCTTGTAATTGTTGAGCATTTTTTGTGAATTGTTTCTCTAAAGCCTCTTTTCTGCCCTAAGTTCAGACTTGGAGACCTTCTTGGGGGCCAGGCCCTGACCTTGATCTTTGCTGTGGCCTCCCTGTTGGCTGAGCGGCCTCGTGGTCATTTGGGGGGCTTGAGAGGTCTGAATGCTCTGCATGCCTGATGGTCCTGGCTGGGCCCAATCTATATCCATTGCTCAAGGAAGAAACACCGGAGGTGCTGTCAGCTCCTCCTGATGGTGTTTTTCTGAGCTAAATGGCCAGGAGAGAGAGAGGATCACTGCCTCGGGACCCACTAAAAAATGGCGCCCAGAGGAACTCGATCACAAAATGGCCACCAGCCATGAGGTAAGGGGCCTTGAGGCCTTCGATGATCCCTGTTGCACTTTTGAATCCCTGGGGCTTTGTGCTGTGGCCTTTGTTTGCCAATTTATAATGGCCGGATTAATATCTTCGCAGAAGGAAGATTGCCCCTCCAATCGATGCAGCAGTAGGAGGTTGGTTGGGATCGGGCCTAATCGCTGCAGAGACCATGAGCACAGCTATTGTAAAACTTTGATAGTTTATGGGATAATATATCTTCTGGAAGACTTGTGCAGCCTCGGGAGGTTTTTACAAGCCGTGTGGCCCAGGGAAAAGCTGCGTAGGAGGCTGTTGTGATGCTAATTAATCTCTAGCAAGTCTGAGGGAGGTTCCATCGCGTTTTGGCCAGATCGCACTTACTGTCTTACTGTCTGCGTGTCAGTGCCTTGCTGAGGCAGCTGCAACTGGAGGAGAGCAGATCCCCACTCTCCTCATGAGCAAAGCTCTACCAGAGCCCTGAGAGCTTCTCTCAATCTTGATGATTCTTTTTTTCAATGCTTTTGTTTTGAGGAATGCTAATTAATTCAGATTCCAGAGACAATAGCTCATATGTCCAAAAGCTGGGGCTCTCAGAAGAGGCGAACCTTTTTTAGTGGCAGACTCAGCTCATGTCATAAGTGGGTGGAGTTATATCCAATGCTGGACTCTAGAGCAGTGTGATGGAGAACAGGGCTGTCAAAATCATAGCCCAAGGGCCGGATGCATCACGCACTGTCCATGCCTATGCCCGATTTAGCGAAGGGGAAAAAAGTCCCAATACATCACGTGACACCTCCATGACATGAATTTGACACTGGTATAGACTATAAGTATTCTTTAAATGACCTACAACAGAAATCACCAGGTATTGCTATGGTGCAAATATATTGTGAGGTTTTCATTTACATTGCTTTATGGGAAACAATGAAAATAAAAATGTTCCCAAGTGTTTCTTTCACTAACTCACTAATAGAAAAAGAAGTAAGGATTAAGCACATTACAAATGTGCTTGTATTCGTGTATTAGTTCCACTAAAATTAGTGGAAGAAAGCAAATACAAAGGTGCAAATACAGGGTCTGACATCTATATTATTGTATCATCACAGTGTGGAGACATGATTGGAGTATTTTTAATAAGAGAAGATAGACGCTAACCAAATGAAAATCATTTTCCATGAGCAAAATATCCAATAGTTTTATTTATTTATTTAGGAACCAGCGAACCCAGACAAATCCCAGTGCAAATAAGACAGAATAACAATACAACATAAAATAGATAAGGCAGAAAGCAAGATGGTGAATCTAACCAACAACATCCAAATACATACAAACATACCCAACAAGGGATCCCAAACACCTTAGCACTGTGTATGCACTAAACTTCCTTCAATTCCCTATTAGTCAATAATGGAATACTTTCTGAACTTCAGACTTGCTTTTTGATGGTTAAAGCCTAACATAATGTGAATGTTTTTCTGAAACAGAATAAAAAGGATATTACATGTTTTAGCATATGTTTTGCATAGACTTTTAAATGAATGAATCATACAATTTTTCTCATCGAAGAGGCTATGTTAGTCAGGCTAACTTTCAGGAGTATATGCATTCAGTCGTAATGCCTAATTTCTCATGTAATAAATGGAACTTAGGCATATACATTGGTGCCTAATTGAAGTATCATTTTCTGTATGATATCCAACTCATAGATACATATCTTTTTGAGAAGGGGGAAAAAGTATCCCTGGTTTGATTTTACCAGAAACCTATTGTATGTTCTGGTTAAATTTATCATTAGTTCCACTGAACAAAAATCAACATTTAGGACAAGAACAGTCTTACCATTAGGCTGAACAAGACAGTTGCTTCAAGTGATAGACATCAGAACATATTGGCAAGGTAGAAAAATCTGGGTATGTCACAACTTACAATATATGCCCCTCAGGCAACCATATGATAAAGAATATTGCACTGTTATAAGAGGTCCTGTTTGAATTAATTGCTAGTCTTCCCAATCTCTATACATGGAATAGTAGTTCCTTCATACCCTTGAGCTAGTTCTAGTATGGGAGATAGTGTCAAAGCAAGCTAGCAGTACTGAAGATGAAAGTTTGCAGTTATTGTATTAGTAAAGTTCAGAAACAGTAACCATACACTGAATAAGTATGAAAACCTTCCCAACATATTTGTATTTCATATTTGTGGAACTTTCTCACACAAGAGTAGAACTTGATTAGCACAGGTGCTCCACACGCACCAAGTTCATTAACTTCCCTTTCTTGGATTTCAAGTTGGAAGTAGTTGGAAGATACATCATCTCTGGCTAACTTGTTCTACATTTGCCTCTCTTGTGGTTTTTAAATATAAGGAAGTTCACCAGGCCGTATCCACTATACCAATCATACTGTGATTGTCACGCTGTTATCTATGGAGACCAATGAGAATTTGCTTTCCTACCTGGAGTGGATGTGATGACATTTCCATATTAATAATGTAAAAAATGTCAAAATGCTTGAATTTAACAAGTTCCTTCTTCTATATGAGCATTCGATCAATCTTGGAAAAGTTAGGACATTAAAAAAAAATAGTGACCAATGAGAAAATTTCTGTCTTTTCCCTGACCACTTCTCCTTAATATACAGGGTGTCTTTTATTCTGGATCAAAAAATTGTTAGTCATGTGAATACTCACCTGCAACCAAAATGTCACTGCACGAACAGGTTTAATATCTTTATAAAAACTAGAACTTAAAAGCAGACACACATCTGACATATACAGATTAATTCAAACCGGAGAGGTACAAAGGAAAGAAATCAACCTTACAGTTTATAGCTCTTGACAGAACAGTCACATTGCTGTCTTGCTTATCCATGGAAAGATTAGCTAGCATGCTAAAATATTTACTTATAGAAAGCAAGCCTAAGAGACTGATGTACTATATTAAAAGATTGGCTAGCCAATGGAAACAGTTCTGAACAGAAACAAAGGCAAAGCTTAGGATAAATCAAACTGCTCCTCCAAAAAATCACCTGGAGTTTTATGCTTGAAATCATGCCAACATATCAACTCACTGCAAGTAATTATAAATGTTTCTTTGCTTCTGTTGGCTTCAGGGAAGAAAAAGATAATTACTGAAGATGAACTAGAGAGAAAAACTATAGTTATAACTTGGCAACCTGACCACTGAAAACAGCATCTACCTGTAAAGTGGGAGAGACAATGTGAGATTGGGGAAAATTCATTTCCAATTCATTTCCCTCTTGCCTTTCAACAGTAATCTTTGGAAACTTTTTTCTTTCTTACACAAACAGGGCTGCAAGATTGTGAAAATAAACGCTATGGTGCCATGTTCATGTCTAGGAGCTATGTAATATTTACAAATCACCTACAAAAATGTTTATTTTAGACAAGCTGAAAGGAAATTTTGTGCATTCCAAAGTCTTGCAAGCAGCATTCTCTGGGATGAAGTTAAATCTACTTAAAAACCAAAATGTTTCATCTTTTTAAAAACATTCACAATGGGGGTGAAGAAAAAAGTTTTACAAAGAATTAGTATTTTCAATAGATCTTAAGTGCATCCATCAGAATCTGCAGTTTAAGAGATGCAGCCTAAGACAGAGCCTCTATCTCTTTACCTCAAAAGACCTTTTATTAACTAGAAGGACAATATAAGAACCAAACAGTTTTTGTCTTAATGAAGACTGTCCTATTAAAAATGAAGACTGTCCTATTAGAAATTTAAAACTAAGAAAACTCACAAAAAATGATGGATTTTACTGAGCTTCAATATTTGGTAGGAACAATTACATGAACATATAAGTGTGTTGACAGTGAAGGACTTTTCTCTCATGACTGGTTAGATTAAATAGCATTGAATAAAACACATGCTCCTCTTCAATAATAATAACAACAACAACAACAACAACAACAACAACAACAACAATAATAATAATAATAATAATAATAATAATAATAATAATAATAATAATAATAATAACCATCAAAGGAATACACTTGCAAACTATAGATATGGTATATAATCTAAGATACTTGTTCTTTTTTTGTCTGGATTATAATTTATTAAAATGAATTAACAATTTACCCCATTGTTAATATCCAAATCAAAACAAGATTTTTCAACATCTCAAGTTGGAAAACAAAACTAAACAAATTAAAACAAACACTAAAACTTTAATTTTTTTTTAGAAAAATTGATAATCTCCCACTCTTCGACCTCATCCTCTCTCTGTCGATAAGCACACCTCCTAATTTACAGCCTGGGACTCTTTCCATCCTATGCAGAAATGGGAAACCCGCCAGCTAACTTTTCCTCTTCCTTTTTAGCCACATGATTGCTTTAAACATCAACGAACAGGCTAGCCCAGCTTTCCCCAACCAGATGCCCTCCAGATGTGCTCCACTCACTGGCTGGCAATGATGAGTTTTGTATGTCATCCAGCACATGTTAAGGGCTCTGCATTGGGAAAAGCTGGGTCAGCTTATTAGAAAATAGATACCTAAAAAGGTCAATGATGATCATGTACATGATGTACATGATCATCATCATCGTCACTGTGATCATGACGGTGCTAATCATGAAATAACCACAGGGGTGTGTGTTTGTGGAGGCAATGTTATTCCTACCACCATCCTTTAGGCTCCAAAAGACCTGTTGTGAACACAGTGGTCTTTATTCCCAGGTTATTATGTGTGTGTATGGATGTGTATGTATATGTGTATATATATATATTATATATATATATATATATATATATATTATAATATAATCACATATGTTGTAATGTGTGTGGTGTGTGGTGTGTGGTGTGTGTGTGTGTGTGTTTTAAGTTTTTGCGGGTTACTTTTAACATTTTATGGATGTGCTGTTCAGCTTTCTTTGGGTATATCCCACGTTCATCTTGCACTACGTGCTTTTTAAAGTGATTAGCACAAGTCATGTCGTCCTCAGCCAGAATCTCACTCTGCCATCATTCAGGCTTTCTGACCCCTGAGTTGAACTCAAACAGAATACGGCAACTCCCATACAGAAGCCCTGATGACTGGCAGATTGAGATTCTTGCGTAAAACGTTGCCTACAACTTTTAAAAGCACCAACAATGACGTGGGATAATACCCGAAGGAAAGCTGAACAGCATATATATATATATATATGTGTTTACTTTTTAAGCTTTTCGGCTCGTACTTACACGTGGTAGCTGTTGAGCTTCCTTCGGGTATTATCCCACGTCATTGTGTGGTTGCTTTCAGAGTTTGTTTTTCAGCAACGTTTCGCAGAATCTCATCTGCCATCATAAGGCATTCTGTTATGGTATCGTGGAAGCTGTGAGCCCACTCCATACAGAAGCCTGATGATGGCAGATGAGATTCCTGCTGAAGGTTGCTACAACTTTAACAGGACTCACAATGCCTGTGAGACCCACATCCATACAGAAGCCTGATGATGGCAGATGAGATTCTGCTGAAAGGTTGCTACAACTTTAACAGGACTACAATGACGTGGGATAATACCAGCACACACACACACACATATATACACATACATACATACATACATAAATACATACATACATACATACATAATGCACCAACATGCCTATCTTCCCTGTCCTATTGATTCTTTTTATTTTTCTCATATGTATCCACTTATCTATTCATAACTATGTTTGTACTTATACCTGTTATCCTGTAAGCGACTGACAAATCAAATATAGAAATAAATGGACCACTGCCTTATTTATCCCCTTGATTTTGAACCCGAAGCGGCTCATCCACCGACAAGGCGTTCGCAAACACTCCAGCCGCTGACAAGACGGGCGAAGCTCAGGGTCCTCAGGCAGCAACCCGCCCCAAACGCCGGCTCCTTCGGCCTCCTCGCCACCCGTCCCTCCCTTCCCTCCGGCGTCCTTTCTTCTACTCACGTTTGTGCCGTGGGAGAGATGCTTCCACTCCTTGTCCTTTGAGCTCCTAAATGCATTTGTCTGCATTTGTCCGAGCAGCGAAGTTCTCACCGAAATCAGAAGCCAACACTCCCGGACCTCTCAGGGTTCAAGTACTGTCCATGAAAACGACCTCCGGAACCTGGGAGCCGCTTCTCTCTGGCTTTTTTGCCCGACGCTCGCTTCCCTTTAGCGCTTCTTCCACATAGTTTTACACTCCGCGCGGCCAGAGTGGGAGAGGGAGTTCACGTGCGGCTCAGGAAAAGACGTCCTCTGTGTGTTTGGTGTGTGTGTGTGTGTGTGTGTGTGTTTGGAGGGAAATTGCCTTGGTTTGTTTATTCGTTTGCCAAAGTTGCCGCGCTCGACTCGTTTGCAATCGGGGAGGTCGTCAGTGAGGAGACCTTGGCGCTGGAAGGCAGCAGCAAAAGAAGAGCCGTCGGAACTGGGAAGAGGCAGCACCTCCACGAGACCAAAGGCTTAGCAAGGGGGCGAGGTGAGGCGGGAGGGGGGCTGGGGGCGCGGGGGCGGCGAAGAGATTGCAGATGGCTCTTTGCAGCGTCCCGAGCGGCGATAGCGCAGGCATTCGCCGCTGAAAGGCGAGAGCCTCTGGCTTTGGAGCGGAGAGAGCTGGCAAGCCAACCCCCAAAAGCGAAGCAAAGCCTCCCCACCGCGGGTCGGTGTTGAATTTCATCGCTCACTGACTTGCGATTACATCATCAAACCCAATCTTGAAAGGAGCTCGCGCGACCTCTGGTCCCGCGCGCCTCTCTTCCCCCGAGGCCGCCGAGCGGGAAAAGACAAAGCGCCCGAGGGCACGCGGGTGGCGCGGGGGCCCGGCGACGGTTTGGCGCGCTCGGCGCAGCCGCTAGAGGGGAAAAAGTTGAGGCCGCCGGTTTTGTCCCGCGCGCTGATCGGTGGTGGTGCGGAAAACGCCATTGCAGTCGTTGGAGGCGCTCTCGTTGGGCCGCGCTTCTACCTAAAAAAAAAAAGAACCGAAATGGGCGCTATTATTATGAATGCCGCTGCTGTTTCTTTTTTTTTTTTCTTCTCTTTTTTTAAGGTCACTTTCTGAGGCAACATTTGGTCAGGTGGCTAAGAACGTTTGAAAATTTCAATTTGAAAAAAATTCTTAAAAGTCGTGTAATAACCCTGGCTACTATCACTGAGGTGAACTGAGGTTTACCCCAAAAGAAGTTATGGAGTGACAAAAGCAAAGCAGTTCCAAGAAAACGTATAAAATCTTTATTAAAGTTATTAAACTCTGAAGGTCAAACAAAGCTAATGTGCAAGCATTTTCCAAAATGTTCATCAGACAGGATTGTTTCAAATAAATCAATAAAATCTGCTTCGCATCACACTTTATTTCTGATAATTTGGTGGACAGTAATGTCTTCTGTGTTGTTAGCAACAATAACAGAAGTGGCTTGCCATTGCCTTTTTCTCAATTTTTTTTTTAAATATTTCCCGATTGAGCCCACAGCGCTATCTTAGACTATATTTTCTCATGATCTTCTATCCAAATACTCATCAGTATGTTTCTGCTTAACCTTTTAAATCAACACTAACCAAGCTTGGCAGGGTTTTTGGAAAAGGTAGCTGATTGCTTTTAAATGGAAATATGATTATCTTAAAATATTTTTTACAAATAGCTTACAGACATAAACAACAGGGTTTTTTTTATTTTAATTGTGCTATTGGAATGATTTGGATGGGATTCTTTCAAGAAACAATGGAACAGAACAACTAAATCAATATAAGTAAAGCTCACAGCGTATGGAAGTGTCTAACATCCAAAGACTAACATCCAAAGTGTCTAACATCCAACAACTAGAGAGAGGGCTGGTGGGATCGGATGAGTGTCAAAGCCACTGCCCCAAACCTAGAAGATCACCCAGGAGTACATCCGTAAGATGGCATCCAAAGATGACTTGCTAAGAGAATGCCTAAGGCAGGACCAGACATGGGAGGAAGATCAAGAAGAGGCAGTTCCTTGACAAGACAAGACCCTGCGTGGGATGAACCATAGATAACTGAGGTGACAGACATTGGGAAATTCTACCAGTGGCTGGAAAAGGTTGGACTAAAAGACAGCACTTGAAGCATTGATCATAGCAAACACTAGACACCAAAACTATAGAAGTAGGGGTCTATCATCTACTCCAGGGGTTCCCAACCACCGGGCCCCGGCCCGGTACCGGTCCATGGATCATTTTGTACTGGGCTGCAAAGAATGAATAATCGTGATTAAAATATATATAAAACTATGCTTTTAGTAAAGAAATAGTAAAGAAGCTCTTTACTGTTGGGAAAGAATTGATTTTGCCGGTCCTTGAAAAAGTGTTTCTGCATGAAACTGGTCCCTGGTACAAAAAAGGTTGGGGACCACTGATCTACTCGACAGGACCCAAGATGCAGACTGTGCAGAGAGGACTTAGAGGCAGCCCAACATATAGTGGCAGAGTGTAAGATGTGGGCAGGAGTGGCATACACTGAACAGCACAACTAAGAAGCTGACATTATGTACAGGAACATCTGCACAACAATTAATTTCCCCAGAGAAATTGTGAAAGGCTGCCCCCGATACCGCCCTGCCCCTTGATGCAATTGTCATAATTCATTGACACATCATATTACAAGTTGCCACATCACATTGCAAGCTACAAGTATTTTAGTCAACTTTAGGACAAAATGATTGGGACCAATAACTATTAGGTTTTAACAACAGTTATGCAACATAAAACTGCTTAACAAAAACATTTCATTGTGCTAAAGGTAGGCCATGTTGAAATAAACTTTAAAAAGGACCATCTTATTGCCAACTTCTGTGACTTAAAAATCTTCCAAAACAGTCTATTTTATCTTATTGATGTAGGTTTCTACATCAACTGTATTAACTGGGCACAAGTGTTGTAGAGTTGTGGCATTTACTTTAAAGTTATTGAAAGTATTTTTCTGATTATTAGTGAATATTCCAAGAAAATTACATAGACAATAGACCATGTCTCCTCCCAAAATTGTAAAAATATGAAAGCCAGTAGTCTAGCTTCCCTGTCTGCTTCAACCATCATAAATTAAAGAATGAGATTGCCTTTTACTGTGACCAATGCTAGCAATGCAGAATCTGGGTGGGCATAATATGAAGTACTGTTAAAGTGCCAAAGAACACTTATATCAGATTAACGAATTTCAGTTAAGTACATAAAATATTATTTTGGTATCAATTACTTTTTGTGGGCTCCTTAAGTAAACCAGTCTGAGGAGATGGCACAGTGGGAAACAAAAAGTCTGAGAAAAGACAAGATGGTTGCATAAACATAGTGCAGGTGTGAGAATGGGATGCAAGCAGTCCGTCCTAAAAGGAGGGTGAGAGAAACTCAGGTCTTAAAAACTCCATTCCTCACCCCACTCTAACACAGACTATATATTGCAATATGCAGGTACGAATGTATGTTTGTTCTTAGACCATGTAAAAATTAATCATTACCACAATTATCTGTAAAAAAATGCATTACTGGTAGATTTTTTTTTAATTTCTGTTGCTATGTTAAAAGGTGCAACTTCTGAAATCAGTTGACAATGAATGGCTAATACTAATGATCTCTTATATTATCAGTATAAGATATTGTTTTGTCAAACATATCCATGCTTTCCATATCTGTCCAGTAATGTTTTCACTGAGATTTGTTTTGATCATAGTGTTGTATGTGATGCCACCAAAATGCTACATGCTCAGAATGTCATACATATTAAAGAAAACTTATATATCAACATAGGGACTTGAGTTATTTATGAAATAATAAAAAAATTAAAAACACTTAAACTAATTAATGAAACATTTAACAGTTTGATCTCATTCAATTTATGCTTGTAAACATCATTTTTATGGTTTTTTCTTTCTTTTGTCCCTTTTTTCTTTCTTTTTTCCCTTCTTTTCCTTTCTTTTCTTAAATGTTTAGTAGAAGAAAAACTAGAATAATATGGTTCTTGACCTGATCCAAGAAGGAGAAACAGAATCATTGCAATGCATGGTGGTCCATCAGGCATTCAGAAAGGTATCAATGTCAACAGGATCTCAAACCACTGATATCTAAGATAAATATATGGATATGTGTTTCTATAAACTTCTCTAAAATCTCATTGACATTTTTTATTCAAGTTTAAATGTTCTAGTGATGATGAGATTTTGGGAACCAAACAGTTAATACCATAGTAACCCCCTCCCATAAGTGAATCGAGGGTAGCCCGCCAAAGTGCCCTCAAGAATTTGTCTGATTTAGTGACTAACTAGTTTTCAACAGAGACTATTTTAAAGGTGGTGCCTTGTGATCACCTAAAATTCTCTGACTCTGATTTAATCTCTTTGCATGCAGCAATCCCAGCCAGACTACAGCAACCACAATGATGTCTCGTGAATCCAAATGTCATTGCACAAAAGATAAAAATTACCTAAGTTATAGTAAGTCAAATGTGTCATGATGTGATGATGCACAATCTGTAATTTGTGTCATTTTTGAGGTGATGTGATGTGCACGATGTCACTTACTCCTCCTTGCTTCCTGCAGGTGGTCATGATTGTATGGTATATCTATGATATATTGTTACATTTATTCCCACATTACTTTTAAAGTACCACAAATTCATCAGTGTAGATCTTATTTCTAAGCTATCTAAGTTGATCAGCAGTACTGTTCTTAGCCAAGAAACAGAGACAAGGCTTAAAAATATAGTTTCTTTATTTAGTATGAATCTACATAATTGGCAAAAGCAACTGAAATTTCTAGTGGGTACAACAGCAGCCAAGCCTTGGCACTAAAATGTAGGTAATAGTTTAAAAGATGAGGGAATAAGGGGTTTACATTGAATACAATTAGAGTAAAATCTAGCCATAGTACTTCTGGAAAATGTTTGAAGAACAGATGTAATTTGGAAGCAAGTTTTTGCCAAAAGAAATACTATATTCTTCATTCAATTTTTCCTTTTTGCTGTTTGCAACTGATTTTCCAATGTTTTTATCCTGAATGAAACACTATAGGTCTGTCTCAGAGATTTTTTCCAAGTTGTCTCCTAAAACATGCACAAGAAAATGTTAAATCATACAAGTCAGGGCCCATGTACAATGTAACAGGCAAAGTGTATGTACTGGTTATATATCCAGCCCTCCGTGCTAGTATGTGAGGATCCCAGTTACCTGGTTATTGATTACAATAATCTTCAGATATATGCATTTTTCTGTTTTTATTATGATTGTAATTGGTCTTAAAATAATTTTCAGATTGTTTGCTGCAAGAGTCACTTGTTTGAGATAGGCAGCCATATAAATAGAAAAAATAATAAATAAATTGATGTTCAAATGATTACCTGGTTGCTGAAATTTATAAAATGTTGCTTAAGATGAATCTGGAAGATGAATTTATTAAATATTATATGGTAAAATGGGCAAAAAAATTGGTTATCATATAATTTATTGAATTGAAGTGAAATTATATTGCCACCTATTCGCCCATGGTGATAATGCTAGACCTCTGGGAGAATGTATGAACCAATGGTAAATTCATTTTGAATTACAGTTTGAAAGAAAACTTTTATAAGATTATGTACCAGTATCCTATATGCTGCTATCTGATTCCAGATAGACTGGTAAAAATGTATAGAAGTATTTCTAACAAGTGTTGGAAATGCAACCAGAATCCAGGTACATTCTATCATATGTGGTGGTCTTGGAAGTATGCTAAATCATATTGGATAAATATAATATTGACAATGCAGAAAATATTTAAAATACAAATATTAATGAAACTGATGTTTTTCTTCTAGGTATTATGGACAAACCAATTGAAAAACAGCTTGGAACATTATTTCTTGATGACTGCTGTGAGGATTGTATATGCGTATCAAAAAGAGGATTTTAAAATTGACTGAATTAGCAAAGGTGGAAAAATTAACTGGTCTAATTAGAGACAATGGATTAGACAAGTTTATAAAAGACTAGAAGTTGTTTGTGGATTTTCTACATGTTAAATTCAATGAGAGATGGTTAGAGAGATTTGAAGATTATTTTTAAGTTTGGGGTAACCTACTGACTGTATCTAAAGACTGAACATTACTATTAGCCAGACAATAGAGACTTGATTTCTTCAGTTGTTACAGAACAGGTGTGTAACATATTGCCCATCTTAACAGCCATCACTAAAAACACCAATTCACTCATTGAAGTTCACAGAATTTTTGACAGAATAGCAATAGAAAAATCAGGAACATATTAAGATGTTAAAGCTGTTATATAAGACTCCTTTATGGATTGTTGTCTTGTAATAGTAAAGAGGCTTATATGGATCCCATTGATCCTATAGGGAGCGTACACTCCTTATGCCATAAAATGGCAGATCAGCGATGAAGGTTCAGCTTTAAACATTGGAAAAAGAAATGACAAGCCATTCCTTTATGCTGGCCAACATAACCAAATGGACGTACACACAGCCAGGACAATGTCGGCATGATTCTGGAAGATGAGCTCAGGTTGGAAAGTATCCAAAAAGCTACTGGGGAAAAGTAGAAGGCAAGTACAAGCGGCACTGGTGCTTGTGATGTGGTGGGATGAAAGCTGAAAGAACATCTAGCTATTGATGTGGCCAGAGGGAAATTAAAATTTGATACAGTAAATGTATGCCATTAGCATGCTAGAATCACAAAGTCAATCTTGTCAGATCAGAAATGTCAGGACTTAATATGAACAATCTGAAAATCAGAAAACTGAGATAGACTGCAGTTGTTCACTTCAGAGAAGCTGCTGATCTTTTGTTGCAGATAGGAAGATCAAAGAAGACTGGTCAGACATAAATGTGTCCATCCTGGTGCTCATACACAAGTCAAACTTGATTGAATAATCTCTATAACCACAGAGGCAAAGGGAGCAGAAGTTGAAAACTTCTATAGTAACTTCAATAGCATATCAACACAATAGCAAAGAAGACATTTTATTAATTATAGTGGACTGGAATACAAAAGCTGGAGGTAAAAATAGCTTTCGGAATAATGGAAAAAATTGGCCTTGATGAATGAAACAAAGAAGAAAGCAGGCTAATAGTCTGCCAAGAAAATGCAATGTTTATACCAAATACCTCTTTTCAATAAACAGAAAGACAACTCTGCCCATAACTGGATAGAGAATACCAAAATCTATTTTAGTATGTATTCTGCAATATTATAATAATACATTATGTAATTAAATCAATAAATACTTAATATTATTATAGCAAAAGTGTTAATTAACAGCAAAGGGAATGTTAAACAGCCTCACCCAGACAAGTTTCGAAAAAACAGGCTAATCAGAAATTAAGATGACTGGTTTACTTTTAAAAAATCATTTTTTAAAAAAAAGGGGGAAATATAGTCTAATCATGGAAGTGAGGCTGAATTATTACCTATTTTGACTTATTAAAATTAATACTGTTATTATTCTAGATTACTTTAAAGTTGCACAGTATATCAAGACTCATTCATAGTGTATATATGCCCAGGGCCCTCCATCGGTATTTCTCATATAAAGGCTATCTAATGTATATATAATGCATATAAAGTCTATGTAGCACTTGGAATTTGCTTCAACATCAAGAGCTTCCTCACTTATGCCAGTATTCATCATCACTGAGGAGAGTATTAATCACATCAAGGAAATCCACGTGGTAAGTATATTTCAAATATTATTTATTATATTTGCAATCAGATCCCTCTCTGTTGGGGTTAGAATACATGTGGCTCTCAGGTGTTTTGCAGAATAAGCCTACTAATTGTTAGCAGCAGAAGAGCACTGAGTGTTTTTTAAGGTCACATCAATGCAGGGATTTAGTACCAGTTTACAACCAACTCCATACCTCTCTTTTCCTATGATGCTACCCATGTTTAAGAGCTGTGATAAGTCATGTCCATCTCACCAAGGCATACTTGAAACCACAGAAAATTCAGTACTTGGCTTTGGAATAGTAAGCAATTGTAGGCATTCCGGTTCCCCAGGGGCAGAATCTTTTTTTCTTTTTCTACTGGCCATCATGCCTTGCTTTCTGTCAAAGCACATGGTAGATACATGAATAGCAATTAAATTCTTTTCTCCCATCCTTCTCTGAAGTGGGGGAAAGGGAATTTTTGTTCATTCAGGACCTAGGGAATTGCATTTTCGCCCTCCATTCTCTAATTGTTGGCTTCTGAAAATATTTACAGGTTCCCTGTATTTCAGGCCAGGCTACAATGTAGAAAATCACAGGTCAGTTTCAAAGAGCTTTGGAGATTGGAGTGAAAGCAGTGTTGGTGTGAAAGTACCCTAAATTACTTCATATTCAGAATGTTGTCTTCAAAATAAAGCAGTTATTTGGTACATTTTTCAATAACTTCCATACAGGTTATTGAAGCATCTTTATGGGCTTCTGGACTTGCCAGCTTTTAAAGTTATACATACATAGAAAGTCTTAACTATTCAGGCCAGAAAACCTGAACTTAAAGAAAAATCTAGAATGTGAATAAAAGAAACATCAACAAAATTGGGTCATGCCAATTGTCAGGATCAAATGAGAGAAATGGAAGGATAAGAAACAGATTGTAAAGTCAAAAAACAATAATTGAATTCATAATAATACACATAATCATGAAAAACATTCAAAGAACTCAATAACATAAAGTCATATACCTTTCACAGTTCTGTCCATCACTTAGCTTCCTCTCACAGCTAGATTTTGTGGTGACTAATTAATGAAATTTTTTCTCTATATATCTGTATCCTTATGCAATATAACTCCATTATTTCTCTCAAGTTATTTGCAATGATAGCTCATACAACATATTCTCACTGAGAGAAGAAATTGCAATAGGAAATTATAATCAGAATATACCATAAACATGCTGTTAAAACATCTTAATTTCTTTTTTATCACTACAAGATGAGGAGTGATATACCTCATAATTTCAAAATACATTTTCCTCAAAATTGGACATTTGGAGAGACAAATAGAATGATATATTTTGTGCTGGAGTCATATGCCTGGCAGATACTCCATGAAAAATCTGAAACTACTTCAAAAATTTATTTCCTCTGTACCCCACAAAATACAGTGGTAGGCCATGTATTCAAGTTTCTGGAAAGCAGTGCATGGAATTGTTTATTTAACTTCTGCAACAGACAGCCAAATTTTATATTTAATTGCTCTGGTTAAAGAAAATATTACTTGTCTATCTAACAAGGATTGAGGAAA
The DNA here is from genome assembly GCA_004320025.1 of Laticauda laticaudata. Lineage (NCBI taxonomy): Eukaryota > Metazoa > Chordata > Lepidosauria > Squamata > Elapidae > Laticauda > Laticauda laticaudata. Next base: position 25,499 of record BHFT01001699.1, read on the forward strand.
TCCATGAAATGGAAAGATTTACACCATGTCTTTTTTGGCAGCTGACAACAATTAGAGGGGATCCCAAAATCAACTTCTTGCTTTGTGGAAATAAGAGGACTGAAGTAGTTGAGGAGTGATATATACAGTCAGAACAGTTATGTGGTACCATTTTGAAGGGTTTTGTAAACCTTTAACTGCAGGTGAAGGCTGTTTTGTTAAGTAGTCCCCACTGGTACAAAAGCAAACTAACCATCAATTAATGTTCAGTTGGAAATTATATGAGATTCTCCAGCCTCTACTTCATTCTGCTCCCTTCAGCCAGTGAAAAACGTCTTAAGAATCTCCCAACATTTTTTTAGGTCATATCATTTTCATGGCCAGAGCTTCTATCTCCAGCATTCCATGTAATCAGTATCACAACATACCTTGTATTATTGCCATGACAGCTGTATTAATACACTTTAATTGGCTCATTGGAGACTTCCCTTGGCCTGTTGGATGATGGACTCCTAACTCCTCTAAGAGTTTGTGTACTTCCTTCTCCAATTATTCTGCAGCTGCAAAGAGTTCAAAAGTTTTCACTTCCAATGTTAATTAGTCACAGTTTAGTGTTATGCATTAACTTTAAACAATGGTTAATTTTCATTACATTTAAAGCAAGTGCCAGTGGTTCATGTGCTAGTGGTTCATTCAGATAAGATAACAATTTACTAAAAACAGGACCAAATTTTCTAAACTGTCCGTGTTTGTGCTAAAGGAGGAAGACAGCCCCACTTGTGTCTCAGGACTAGGTTCTTGTTCTGAAGTAAAATAAAACTTTTCAAGATGTACACTTGCACCCATTAAATTAGAATAGGATAGGATAGGATAGGAAAGAATAGACAAGTTCTTGGACAAGTGTGGACAAGTGTGACTGGAAACACAAGGAATTTGTCTTGGTGCAAATGCTTTCAATGTACATTAAAAAAAAGATACATTCGTCAAGAGTCAAGAATCATCAGGTACAACACTTCATAACATAGGGTACAATAAGCAATCAAATCAGACCAGGAAACAATTAATATAAATCCTAAGGATACAAGCGATGAAATTACAGTCCTACAGTCACAAGTGGGAGGGGATGGGCAATAAGGAGTGATGAGAAGATTAATAGTAGTGCAGACTTTGTAAGTAGTTGGACAATGTTGTGGGAATTATTTGTTTAGCAGAATGATGGTATTTGGGAAAAATTGTCCTTGTGTCTAGTTCTGGTGTGCAGTGCTCTATAGTTAAATCTATAGTTTCTACATTTACAGCTGCAACTTAGAATCCATAATGTAAGCCTGAAATATACAAATTCAATGAGAGGTACCCCAACTTACGACCACAATTCAGCCCAAAATTTATGTTGCTAAGTGAAATATTTGTAAAGTGAGTTTTGTCTCATTTTGCAACCTTTCTTGCCACAGTGATTAAGTGAATTCCTGAAGTTATTAAATTAGTAACACAGTTGTTATGTGAATTGAGTTTGCTTGGAGGTCTCAAAAGGTGATCACATGACTCTGAGACACTGCAATTGTCATAAATATGAGTAAGTTGCCAAGTATCTGAATTTTGATCATGTGACCATGGGGATAATGTAATGGTAGTAAGTGTGAAAAATGATTATAAGCCACTTTTCATCACTTCAAATGGTCATTAAACAAACCGTTATTGTAAACCAAGGACTATCTGTAAGTATACCATAATATTAGTTTGAGAAAATCTTCAAAAGCCTTCCAACAGATAAAGAGTGAGAAAAAATATATTGGAAAGAGAGAGTCTGCATTTTAGTGAAGTATTTATTTAATTCTCGAGGCAAACAAAGTCACTAATCTAAAAGGAGGATAAGAGAGAGAAAGTAGAGCATATGTTTAGACTTTAGCTAGAGAATAAATTGTGTTAATTACTATCTATGCTAACAAGTAACAAAAGTTAGCAGTACAAATTTAACCAATGATGGAGGATAAACTAAAAATATGTATAAATATCAAGACTAAGACCCAGATAAAGTCATCATATTGCAGTTGATTCGAAGAATCAAAAACATTGGCCTCAACATTACATACAAGTGGCGGCATTGAACAGGGGACCACTTCTTATTACTATCGTCCAGCAAGGATTTTGTGCACACCAACCCTTTGTGGTTTCTTCAACCTTTTGGTTTCTGTAATATGGGATCTTCTACTTTCCTGAGGAACAAAGGAAGCATGTAGATTGAGTATAGTGCTTTTGTTAAGAAAAATAAATATCTAGGGAGGAGGTACCTGTAGAAAGAAGACAATATCTTAAGGCTGGGCCAGGAGATGTGCAGACTCAGTCGCTTAGCGTATCCCAAAAGGAGGGGTCTTTAAAATTAACGATGGGAACCACTTGCGACTGAATGCGGTATTTGAGAAAGACATCTGCATATTGAACCTTGAGCAAATAGAATAGTTTGCGAGGATGTGGCATTTTGCATTATTAGACATGTCAATATGAAAATTTGGTCACAAAAACTTTCTGCTTTTAAACCTTCACCAATTCACGTTATAACGTATTAGCTCCGTCATTCATCCTCCCACCTTCAGAACTAATAGTATGTCCTCATCCCGTCAGCTGCCGCAGATACCGGGCAAAAAGCCGCCCTAGACTCTAATCTGTTTCAGTATCCTTCTTTTCAGAAATGGTTGAGAATTGCTAAAAAAGGACTTCTCTCTGTACTACATAGGAACAAGAACTTGTAGAATTACTGTTTGTCCAGTACAATTATCGTCCTGTCAGTGCACAGTCTGTAGATTGCAGTTAGCTAGCAGATAAGGAGTCTCCTATCAGCATCTTAAGAGAGTTAAAAAGGCAGTTAGCAGACAATGGTGTGGCACACCCAGAATTAAAAAGGATGAGCGCTCCCACTCTGACTCCTCCAGCAGGTCTTTCTCACTCCTCCCAGCCACCGCACATAGTGCAGGAGTCAATTTAATCACATCAAAAGAAAATTGACGTTAAAATTTCCCTTGGAAGTAAAATGTTTCCAGTCCTCAATTTAAAGCATGCTTCTTTAGGATTAATTGGCTAATTTCCATCTTCTTCTGCACACAAAAGGGTTGTTTGTGTGCTCGTGCCTAGGGGTAGCTAGATTCAATACACTGGTATACATTATGATCAGATTGTGGGTGATCTTCCTCAAGTCTTTCCTTTAATCTCTGTTTCGTTGCAATTTTCTTCTTCCACATGAAATACCCAATTGCGTGGGCTAGACGGTGAGAACGGGCGATGCAGATTGGATACAACTTCCTTTATGATGTAGGCTTACTTCAATCAGCTGAACTCCTGCTCGTGCCTTGTATATATGGTCTTCCTAAATAAACAACCATTTAAAGGGTATCGGAGCACTGATATCTTTATCGGGCTGCATGTTACTAGTCGCATTGACAATCTGGGCCGAAAAAGAATGCACACTTTCTTCATGTGGGACATATGGAGGTTTAAGAGTTTACTAGGGCCTTGCTTGGCAGGAATTGTTCAAGAAATTTATGTTACAGACATCGGCTGTAAATCCTTTTCCTACAGCATACATCATCTGATATTCATACTATTATTAGCGGCGCTATATATCCTTTCTTTCTAATGCCACAATTGGATTCCTGCCTCTCCTAAATGCGCTCTGTTCTATGCGTTGGGTGACACAGAGCCATTTATCAAGGAAAAACTCGCTTGCTTTACAACATTGGTTCAAGAAACTCATTTCGCTCTGGTCACTTCAGAGACCTGTTAACTAGTCCTTGGAACTCTCCTTGTTTTTTGTTATTAAAAAAAAAGGGAAATGGCCTTTACAATTGTCTGCTACCCAAATCCTTAACTTAATTCGCCTAATTTTATAAATTAATTGTAGGTGAATCTTTTAACTGCTTTTTTACTTTATAACCTTCTGCAGCCTCAAACAATAAAAAATTTGCATTTTACTAGTCCTAGTTTTAATACTAGGCATGCCACAAAACGATATTATTCGATGTTGCCTCAGGAATCTTAATTCCCCCTACAACTTTGTCAATATTTGTGATATGCGCCGCAAACCCTTTCCGGAATAAATTCCTTCCACTTTTAGCTATCATTATATGATGATATACTTTAGCACGATTTCGAATGAATTCTACCAATTGTTAAAAGGGTTGGTGTAGCATATATACACAGGATTGTATTAGCCTCAGACAAAATTCAAAGCGTAGCCTTATACCTACTTTAGGAACATAGAATGTCTGCGCACAAGTTCCTCCCATTCTCCGATTACATACGAGATAATCATATCATTAGTACAAAACGCGAGAGAGAGAGGGCAATTATTACATTGGGAGCACCATTGGCCTCTTACTTTACAACTGAGGGTGATATGTTGTGTTTCTGCGTATTATTAAATATTAGAGAATTCACAAATAAAACCGCATGTCTGATTATGGGTATACAAATAGCGGCAAAAATCTAAATAAATGTCATGTGGTGGCTACCAAGCACGCAGACAGGAAGTAGTAATATAATAGGGATCGCGGCTTGAGTCAAGTTCCATTACTGTTGACTGAGTAATACACTAATAACTATTAGTTTGATGGGACCGCAGGGTCTACGCAGCTCCGTGTTGTCGTTATTCTGGGGACAGAACGAATAACATGTGACGAGGATGTGGGATCGTGCCTATCCAGCAGCGAGTCGGACAGACACGGCCAGACGAGAGACATGGGCACAGAAACATTATGCGCGCCCAGGCACTCCTTCCATCCGCCCCCCAATGGGATGGATTAAGGAGAGATCGAGTACTACGATGTTTTGCCAGAGTGTACCAAGTTAGAGGAGCAAGCTAATGAGAATGGTAGGGAACCATCTCAGAGCCAAAGAAAAAGCCATCTTTTTGACACACTGTGGGCCCAACGATTTTTAAAATGGCCAAGGCTTTTGGCAAAAGCCCCGAAGATGTCAAGCAAACTGACGTGGACCAAGCTTCGCAAAGAATCATTAAAGGCCCACTATGCACACCAGTGGTGGTCAAAACTTGATAAAGCAGCACGAGTCTTTATCAAAGTAGCACGCAGAAAGAGGCGAGAACGCATTCACGCTGAATGTTTTGTAGCCGCACAAGCCAAATAGGGGGAGCGTGTGAGGTTTCTTATCTTAGATTGAAGGCGATTGCGGGATCGAAGTGATCATTGGGGTTAAGAGACAGTACATACACCATCAGCGCAAACTAAGATACACTGAACAAACGCACAATATCTCAGTGGCCGTACAGCCGCGTATTTGCAGGAAAGCGTCGGCTGCAGAAGCCGCTAAAAAATCGGCTGATAGATGAAGCAACGATTGAACCACTGCAAGTAACAGAGAGGAGAAGAGACCCCGGCCATGAGGAAAAGACAACCCCCACCAAACACGCATTATTGAAGAGATCGTCGAGAAGAGACGTCAGATATCAGATAGCTCTTTCTCATATGTGGGAAACTTGTTGTATTCTTACTGACGCAGGATCCTCTTAGAATAGTGGTGTACTTACTTACTTTAAAACCGGCCCTTCTTTGCTTCTATATGTTTTGCGTGCGAAATCGCTATTTCTAAAAAGAGCTCTTACACGTCTTTATGATGGATCACATGGCAGGGGTGTGGTGTGTCTGCCAGAGTCCAAGTCCAACAACTGATATATCTCTAGAATTTTTTTGTTTACTGCCATCCGCAGTACTTCCAGTCATCGTGCTGAAGCTGGCTGCTGTGATTTTGCTTATATTGCCAATGCCAACGCCTATTAACTAAATTTGGAAAACTTCACTTGCTATTCTTTGTATGTAACACATCAAAGTCATATGCCTTTAACTAATAGCTTGAACTGGAAGGAATCGAAAGCAGATGAATCCTTTAAGTGATGTTCGCTGTGTTATGTTGTTGATCCTGTATTGATGTGCATGTCTTATGTCTTCATTCAAAATGCCAAATCACTTGCAAAGCAATCTAAAATTTCAATTAGTCCCGGGATACTCGTTGTCCTCGCAGCTTGTCAGCAAGGATATTGTCCGTATTATGGTCCCGCTTGTCAGCAAACTAGGCATTCCTTTCAGGGGTGTCAACCCACAAGGAACCCCCCAAGTTAATCATATTTGGCAAATGGATGATAACTCAATATTCACCTTTAAGCCATACTGTTCTCTTCAATCAGACGTCGATTGACACTGCCATTCACGATTTCCTTTGGTTAAATTTCAAGAGCATGAACAGTACTCAGATGTTATTTCTACAATTGGCCTATCCCTGCTTTGCTGATAATGGGTCAGCTCAGTTGAAAAACTGACAATGAGCCACGCTTATATCAGGATATTACAAACCTTTTGTCAACAAATGGAATAGGTTACTTTAGTGCACTTGGGAATTCTTACAACTATCAGGGTCAAGCTATCGTTGAGGCGAGCTCATCGACCTTTTAAAGGCATTGCTTCAGAAACAATTACAAACGCTGAGTCTGGCCCTACCTCTTCTACGAAAGATTCAAACATGCTCATTGCTGTAGCATTATAACTAACTTGAATTATTTTAAACCTTAGATTCTCATTGCAGACTCACCCTTGTTAATTGCATTTTCAGAAAACTATCTTTTTGACGAATCTTTAGCAGAAGGCCTTTGAGCTAAGCGAAGTATCCGAACGAACATCCAGGATCCAGACCTAGGACAAGGCCCCTCACCACCCACTGATCACCTGGGGTCATGGTTGATCGAGCCGTGGAAGATCCTTCTAACGCCAGTGGTGGGTTTTACACAGTGTGCTGTGTTCTCGGCCGTATCATGGGCATGGCATCAGGGGCGATTTCAACAACCCGATGTCCAGATCTTCAAATCTTCATGCTGATAAACAGAAGTCCCGTACTTCCAAGGTCAAAGCGCCTCCGCAAACCCATCACTAGGAACCTAGGTTAGAAATCTACTACATATCAAACTCCACAATCAACTGCAAACGGCCTCATTAACCCATCGAAACGCCTAAAAATCATTGTTGCTCAGCTTATTTGCTATAGTATCATAGACTAATTCTGTTCAATACTTTCTGATATTTCTTGTTTAGATGGTTAATTGGTGTTTCTTGCTCAAAATGATCTACTACTGTCTCTTACTCTAATTATGTGTTCGCATGCCCAATACACATGATTTATGAGACCCACATGGCATTTGGTTAAATTTCTATATTTGACCCCATAACTTGATCATGTCTTCTACATTTATTGTCCTCACAGCACTCAATCTATTCACAACTCCTGGCCTATTTTCTAAACCCCTATGCAATTGAATCTGTCCGACTGTGTTACTTGAAAGTTAGTCAATTTAACAAGGACTGTTTTTTCTGTTGTACACGTTAAAACGTACTTGACTTCATAATTGTCTGATTATGATGCTGCTCAACACATATTAAAAAGATAGGGAATTATAGTTATTGTTCTAACTACTATGTATGTCTAGGTACCTTTAATCTTTCCTTTGCATGGCATTAATACGCTCCTGCAATATGTCGACAATTTTCCTATTTTAATGCCTCTGATCAAATCTAAACAGGTTGAGTAATGCGCCTGGTTGACAGCTTTAAGAATCCTAATATGTGGTTCTTATTTGTAAATACACTAAGATGTTCATCCCTCCAGAAATTATCAATACCAATTACTAAAAGCTATAGGTTATTTTACTGCTACTGTTCAAATAGGGTAAACAACATCCATCAAACTCGACAGTGGCTTCCCTCTGAGGCCTAGTAATTGAGTGAAGTTCTATTATTAGACACAGCAATATGTCTTCTGGTTACACATGTTGGCCCCGTGCACTGGCAGGGGCCGGTTACGAGGAAGTCCTACTGCTAGGCCTCTTGACCGAACATAATTGCTCAAGAGAACAAACAATCCTATTCTTGGTCTCAGCCTGACAAGACTGACAAAACCATCAAAATGGCTACTCGCTGCTATATTATTGTGAGTTGCAGATGAAATAGAAATTAAAGTAAAGAATGGTCTTAAAGCAGGTCTTTTGCAATAGCACTATCTTTTGAGCCGCGTCAAGGAGGGGTTCTGTATAGATTAGTTGGACACCAGTGGCATGTGCGTGCAGTTTGATTCTTGAATAAAACTATGAGGATGATAGCTGGCCAAATTTACAATCATACAGCTTCAAAATAATTAACCATCGCTTCATGATACTCTCACTACTTTTTGAGCTGGATCTCAATTGCTCCCTGGGTGGTCTATGGCTCAGAACAAGTTTTTGATTTATGTTATATAAATTATTATTATATGTACAAATTGCTAAACCTGTTGTTTTATTAATTGTCATGTAGATCTGCCCAAAAATTTATTCACACTTTGTTTCATCCTGCTCACTCACTGCAAATTTAATCCTCTACAATTGCGGAATACATGTCCATAAGAGGTAGCGAGAGTCCTCGCATTTTAAAATAAGACAACGGGGATATATAGAGTTGTAAGTTGCAGAATGTTCTTTCTGGGTATGGAGGTAAACTAATAAAGAATGTTTACTAAGCAGAGTACAGCTCAGGGCAAACAAGGTACACTAATCTAAAGAGATTAGTAGAGAGGAAAGTAAACATATGTAGACTTTAAGCTAGGGAGTAATAACATAATTGGCCGTTAATTATACTATTATGCTAAAGCAAGTAGAAAAAGTTAAGAGCTAGTAACCAAAGTTAACCAATGATGGAAGATAATTAAAAAGTATAAAATACAAGAAGAGCCTTATGACTGCCATAAAGTTCATCATGATTCAGTTGATCATGATTAAACACCTCAACTGCCTTGTCATTACAACAGACATCTAGACCAATCCAATATATCAACATCGAGATTCCTGAGCAATTGTAATTAGAATTACAATCATACAATCAGTTTAAAACAACTGCTAGAAATACTTGTATGGAATGAGGAGTTGCTTAAATTAAGATGCCAGCAGTATCTGGGATATATTTGTGAGACAGAATATTTCAGATGTCATTGGAAAGTTTTTGTAAACATTACCTCACATCTCTCCTAATGCTACAGAGTTAATTAGCTAGGCTAGCTGAGGACTAGTCACAACATTTCTAGTCTGTTTGCTGAGTAGTATTTCATTTCAATATTTCTCATTCCCTCTATAGGTTGTTTTAAAAAAAATCTGGCACAGATATACATATGTGGAAATGCTTTTGCAAAATTTGCAAAAGCAAACTTTAATAGTAGAGACTTTGACAATGAATAGAATTCTCTAACATCTGTTCTTGTCCTATCATAATAGAAGAACCTGAATTATTCGCATATAACCATTAATAGCTTTCCCTGCTTCTTTGGATACCATCTAGTGTTTGGGGCAACTAAAACAGCACAATCACTAGAGAAAAGCCTTCAAGCCAATGTTTCTTCATTTCGGAAAATTAAGCAAGATAGGCAAAAGCAGCTCTTTAAAAGTCCCCCATCAAAAATAGAAATTACATTTGATGGCATAAATGTAACAAAGAACAAAGATTAGGAAATTTGCTAATTTTGCTAAGGATTTCTTAGACAATTTATAATGAACAAAACTTTATTTGTTGTGGAAAGTTGCAAATAGCAGAAACATGCAGTCCTGAATGTATGACCACAATTGGGGTCAGAATTGTTGTGGCTAAGCAAGGTGGTTGTTGAATGGATTGTGCCCAATGTTGCAACCTTTTTACCATAGTTGTTAAATGAATCACTGCAATTGTTAAGCAAATCCATTGACTTTTTGGAAGCCAATTGGGAAAGTTGCAAATAGTGATCACATGAACACAGCAAACATTGTACTTACATGCTAGTTACCCAGCACCCAAATTTTGATCAAATGATTGTGGAAATGCTGCAACAGTCATAAATGCGAGAACTGGACATTAGTAACTTTTTCAATGCCATTGTAACTGCAAACAATTGCTAAATGAAAGCCTCTCATCCTTCCAAGGTCAGTAAAATGAGGACCCAGATTGTTGGGGGTAAAATGCTTTTAGTCAACTTCCCAGAGAGTGCTATAAAGTACTACGGAGCGGTAGATAAGTTTAAGTACTAGTGCTGTATTCCTATTCTTCTTAAAGCCCCAAAGGCTTTCCTTCTTTTAAAATGTTCCATTGGAAAATATAATGTATAGTATTGGTGTTTTCATCAGTTTTATCACTTTTCTCTTTTGCAAGCTGCAGATCAGGGGTGGGATTCTACCAGTTCGCACCTATTCACTAGAACCAGTTGTTAAAATTCTAAGCAGTTTGAAGAACCGGTTGTTTGACGAAATTACTGGCCTAATCCTGTAAGGAAGGCAGGAAGGAAACATTCTGGTGTTGCTTACAGAAACTGCCTCTCAGTTAACCCTTATTACATTCTTGGCAGGACTAGACTTCCTGTCTCTGGAACGTCTCTGGAGTTTTTTTCCCNGGCACTGAAAAAAGTGACTTATGACCATTTTTCACACTTACGACTGTTGTAGCATCCCCATAGTCATGAGAGGCCAGACAAGGAGATGCATGCCTCGATGTGAGTGATATTGAGTTGGCCACATCCATCCAATAATATGACTACCAAGCCATGTCCACCCAGTCATCACCAAGCCATGCCCACCACCTAAGCCATGCCCACAGAACCGTTTGTTAAAAACTTTGAATCCCACCCCTGCTGCAGATGGTTTGGTATCATTCACCTGTTAGGGCAATTAATTCAAGCTTTTCTTTTGTAATGGAATGTGAATATGGCCTTGGAAGAATGAAAAAGTGGAGAGAAAAATGATGCTGAGGGAATGGTCCAATAAAAGAGAGAGGAACCCACAACTCCAGAGTAAGAAACTTAGAAATAATCCAGAGTAAGAAATTTAGAAATAATCCTATCTAATTAAACAGTAAAAAGAGATGATAGGAGATTTATACTTTCAGACTTGCAAGATTCTGTTAATGTCGTCTGTTAATTCCAAAGTAGAATTCGCTCATGCTGTTATGTTTCCTGTCTGGTTAACTTCGGAGGCTGACAGCTTTATTTTTCTTAGGTAACTTCTCAGAATCTGGCACTCTCCAATTTGATATATTTTTTTTGGATCACAACTTCCAGAATCCTCAGCCAGTCCTGCTTGGAATCCCAATTCTTCTGGAAAACAACTGGCTAAGGAAAATTATTCAAGACAAATATAGGATTCCATTAAGAATCAATGAAAGTAGCAGAAACGTTCCCTCTCTCTATTATACTACTTGATACTGACGGCCATAATAACATCTTTTTCCTCTGCCAGCAGTACCACCCAAGCCTTGCCTGAGTATGGTTATTATTTAGAGATCAGCTAGTTAGTGGGTGGGTGTGTCTGTATCAAATTTATGGGTTAAACAGGGTTTGGTTTCAATTTAAGGATCAGCTAAATGCTTGTGTCTGTCTATGTGTATGCAATTAAACAAAAAGTCCCAGCTATTAAGCTTTGGTATGGTGGTCTATCGGCCAGCTGTCAGGTGATTTATATGGTTCTCCCACTTTTGACATGATAGCATCTTGAAACCCCAAATATAGAGGTACAGTAATGTAGAAGATTGAACTTAAAGAGACATATAGCACAAAATAAAAGGCAAAGCCACAAAATAACTATATAGTTTTGAAGTGCTGGAAGGGAAGCAACTGTAGAAAATGAAGGAAGATAAATTGAAAGTATTGGTAAAATGATAAGTTCACTGTGAGATGGAATTAAAGGCTTTTGGGGTTGTTTTAACCACAAGGTTTCAGCATCTCAGAGTGACAAGGAAGCATTACCACAATGCTAACATAATGTGCTGTTCTCAAAATACACCAGAAATGCACATCTATACAATTCCATGATAATCTCAGGGAAAGTTTAATTGAAAGTTTACAGAACTGGCTCACCAAAATCCAAAGTGCAATTAGATGACAGTAGATAAAGTTGTCTATCTTTTTTGTTGCTAGGTAATGGCCATTTATATTTTTTTCAGTCCATATTTGATATGTCGTATCTTAATGCAAAATTCCATGAAGGAAATTTATGCATAAACAGGAAACAGATTTTACTCAATGGATAGCATTGGACCTTACCAGAAATCTTTCAACAACTAGGTGAACACCTTACAAATTGCAAAGCAAAAGAAGGAAACACCAAGTACAGGATGTTAGTCAGATGAAAAGCTGATAAGTATTGGTTGAGAAAGAATGAGGGCTTATCCAATCAGTAAAGCATGCCCCCAAACTTATTTAATTATTGCAGGAAAGCTGCTTTTCAATGCAACATATTATATTAAGTTGAAATCCAACAGACAAGGATTGGGAAGGAAGAAAGCTTGATCTGGCTTCTAGCTAAACAAACACCCTGGAGGAAACATCTAAAAAAAGTCAGTCAATGAATGTCCCAATTTTTCTTGAAGCAGTTTCAAGGAAACATTTTGTTTAGAGAATGATGGAAACAGTACTGACGTGGTCCAAAACTCAGGTTCTTTAGAAACCTAAGGTTTGGAGGTAGCTGCTCAGGATGCTCAATGAGATCAGGAATGATAAATTCTCCTAAAAATTAGCTTTACCCATGCTTACAGTTTATAGTACATCTTTTCTTGCTATGCTTGATCACAGTGTGAGTCATAGAATGTATTATTTTTAAATCAGGTTTTGTTGAATAAACCAGTTAGCTAGTTTGGCACGCATGGTAAGCCATAACACATGTTTTATGAGTATTGGGGTTTACATAACATGCTAAGCCAAAGCCAAATAAACCTTGTCATATCCATCAGTGATGTACAAATGAATCCATTTGTCTGAGCAATGGCAAAATGTATAAAGTTTGGGCATGGTCCATATATCCAAATTATTGTTTGATATAAATTTTGAAAATCATACCTGATTTAAAACAAATTCTTCTATGACCAGAATGCATGTGTTCACTCTGCACTAGCTAAATTCAAATATTTCTCTAAGCTATGGTTTGCATCTCAAATCATTGCAAAGGCTATGTTCACACATCTTGGCAAATTGCAAACCACCTATCTCATGAATCCATATGGAATCTGATGGCATATAAATAAATAAACCAATGTTGGAGTCACCTAAATTGGCATTAAGTACTATAAATAAGGTATTCTTCATCATATTAGTATGAAAATTCATCAACGTCTTTCAATTGGTGGATTTACATGAAGCTATATAACATTATGCAGCACCTGAACCATTGTGTAGTGTGTACACCATATTATCTGGAGAATAATAGACAATATAGCCAACATATCTGGAGTGAGAAGATGCCTGGTTTAAATTTCCTGCTACCTACAATTGGTTTTCATTATCTGTTTGTGCTGGCATCTTTCTCCACATCTGTATGGAAGCACAGGATATAAACTCTATCCAGATTCCAAAGAACAAATGCCCAGCTCTGTTTCAATGGCTTCTATCCAACAGCCTCCCTTTGCTGAGAGAAGATTCTTTGATCCAACCAAGTGGGAACTGAGAACTGAACAAATAATTCCCTTTCCATTCCTTAGGCCCCTAAACTAGAGATTTGGGTGGCTTTGCCAAACTACGCAGGCAATACAGTTAGCTGTTGCAAGAGAAGAATGGATAAAATACTTCATCTCCACATTGTACACATGGATAGCCTGGATGAAGAACTCTTGTATTAATTTAAGGGGCAATATAATTGTTATGGCCATTTTTGCTTTATTTATGTCAAATAGCAACCCTACATTGCTCTTGACAGAGCAAAACAAGCTAATTGTCAGATTCCTTTTCTGAGAAATTTACAATAAGAGAGAGGAAATGGAAAGCATACAGGTGAAACTCAAAAAATTAGAATATCGTGCAAATGTTCATTTATTTCAGTAATGCAACTTAAAAGGTAAAACTAATAAATGAGATAGAGTCATTACATCCAAAGCAAGATGGTTCAAGCTGTGATGTGTCATAATTGAGATGATTATGGCTTACAGCTCATGAAAACTCCAAATCCACAATCTCAGAAAATTAGAATATTATATGCAATCAATAAAACGAGGATTGTACACAGAACAATATCGGACCTCTGAAAAGTATAACATGCATATGTTACTCAGTACTGGTTTGGGTCCTTTTGCAGCAGTTACTGGCTCAGTGTGGCGGGCATGGAAGCTATCAGCCTGTGGCACTCCTGAGGAGTTATGGAAGACCAGGATGCATTCAACAGTGGCCTTAGTTCTTCTGCATTGTTTGGTCTGATGTCTCTCATCTTTCTCTTTGCAATGCCCCATAGATTCTCCATGGGGTTCAGGTCAGGTGAGTTTTGCTGGCCAATCAAGCACAGTAATCCCACGGTCATTGAACCAGGTTTTGGTGCTTTTGGCAGTGTGGGCAGGTCCAAGTCCTGCTGGAAAATGAAGTCAACATCCCCATAAGCTCGTCTGCAGAAGGAAGCATGAAGTGCTCCAGAATCTCCTGGTAGATGGCTGCGTTGACCCTGGACTTCATGAAGCACAGTGGACCAACACCAGCAGACAACATGGCTCCCCAAATCAACACAGACTGTGGAAACTTCACACTGGACTTCAAGCACCTTGCAGTGTGTGCTTCTCCATTCTTCCTCCAGACTTTGGTCCTTGGTTTCCAATGAGATGCACCAATTGCTCTCATCAGAAAAGAGGACTTTGGACCACTGAGCAACAGACCAATTCTGTTTTTCTTTAGCCGGGTAAGATGCTTCTGACGTTGTTTGTTGTTCAGGAGCGGCTTGACAAGAGGAATACGCATTTGAAGCCCATGTCCAGGATCCATCTGTGTGTGGTGGCTCTTGATGCACTGATCCAGCCTCAGTCCACTCCTTGTGAAAGCCCCAACACTTTTGAATGGCCTTTTCCTGACAATCCTCTGCAGGCTGCGGTCATCCCTGATGCTTGTGCACCTTTTTCTTTCCCCACATTTTCCTTCCACATAACTTTCTATTAATGTGCTTTGATACAGCACTTTGGGAACATCAACTTCTTTTGCAATTACCTTTTGAGGCTTTTCCTCCTTATGGTTAGAGTGGGACACTTTGAGCCTAGCATATTGACCTTTTTACAAATATTCTAATTTTCAGAGATTGTGGATTTGGGTTTTTTTTATGAGCTGTAAGCCATACACATCACAGCTTGAACTATCTTGCTTTGCATGTAATGAGTCTATCTCATATATTAGGTTGATCTTTTAAGTTGCATTATTGAAATAAATGAACTTTTGCACGATATTCTAATTGTTCGAGTTTCACCTGTACACACAAGCAAAGAATGACTGGGAATAAATCAAAATAAACAAACAATCAGACCTAGAAAGTAATTAAATTATTGCTACATATGGCACTTGCAACCCTATGAAATTTGTTATTTTCATTTGCTGGAGTGGGAACTATGGCTCTACTCTAATTTTTGATAAGGTTATATAATAGTTATTAGGTGGCAGCCTTCCCCAAAGAGCAACTACTGTACACTGGCCAGTTTAGGATGATGGGAATTATAGTCCAACACATCCAGAGAGACTTGCAGTTGAAATAGAAACTAGCTAGTTTCCTGGATTGGAGCCAACCGATTCACACTTAATATTGGAACATCTTAGGAAAGTGACATTTTGACCTTGTTAATGTATTTTCTGTGATTACATTTCTAAGTCTGTCGATATAGAAATCAGTTGCTTCATCAGTTGCTCCAAAAGCACAAACAGATTTCAGGGCTCGCTGTATATATCATTTTAAATGACTTAAATGTTCTAAGAAACAGCTCCATTTGTTAGTAAGGCAGGAAGAATAAATCCTGAAAGCAAGTTGCTATATTATGCATTTCTGGTAAGTGTAGTCATAAAAGTGTTTGACCATTCACTGACCTCACAATAGAGGAAATGCTGTCCACATTTTGGAACACTTAATGAGTTTTCCATACTTTACCAAGTTGGTTGTGGGCCAGCAAGTGTCTCTACAATATCAGAGCTCAGAAAATTAATTTTCAGTCCAGTTAAGGGTACAAAGCTTCATAGTAGATGGTTCATTGATTCTATCATTGATGAGAATCACTTCCTCCTTCCACTTCCAAGGTC
This sequence comes from Laticauda laticaudata, assembly GCA_004320025.1. Taxonomy (NCBI): domain Eukaryota; kingdom Metazoa; phylum Chordata; class Lepidosauria; order Squamata; family Elapidae; genus Laticauda; species Laticauda laticaudata. The sequence continues at coordinate 41,537 of BHFT01001699.1, forward strand.
CTTGAGTCTCTCTTTTTACTTTTCAAATTCAAAATGGCTTAGCATCTAACTAGCATTTCTCTAGACCTGTTCAATTAATGAAAGTGAACACTGAAACACTTTTTCACCTGGTGGCTTTCTTTTTTCCAACTGCAAAAACAGTTGTAACAGGGGAAGACTTTAGATAGAGGTCAAATATTGTGTCCTCCCTTTGTTAAGGAAGAGGAAATTCAGGTGATCCTCATTTAAGGATCCACAACTAAGATGGCAACCTGATTATTAAGGAAAGTGGTTACTAAGTGAAATCATGACCATGCATAGGATCTTACCTCAGCTTTCTTTTGCTTTAAAGACCTGCGAAAATCATAAATGAGAGGATTGGTTGCAGTTGACTTTTTCATCACTGTCATGACTGTGAACAGTCACTAAATGAGGCAGTTGCTAAACAAAGACAAGTTGTAGGAGCTACTCATAAGGAGAATGGAGTTTTGGAAAAAGAATGACAATGAGGACACTTGCAATAGAGCCTAAAAATTCTTCTGAGCCTTACTGTTTTCTTTCCTCCTCTTTTTATTTCTGAGAATTTTAAATTATCCAACACACTTTCTATAAGCTGGTTTATGTGGAACTGGTTCCATGATTACATGGGCTACTAGCAGCCACTACTTAAAGTCCAGTTGATGTACCCCATTGCTCTAGCTATGGCTACATTTTCCATTGTAGCGTATTGATATTAAAAATAGAGGAATTTTGGAATCTTGCATGTAACTTGGATGTTTTATTAACTATTGTTATGTTATTAGAATATAAATCTCAAGTGCGTGGAGACTTATACATTGGTTGCCATGATGTAAAAAAAATGTTGAGACTCTGGAAAGAGTGCAGAAAAGAGCAACAAAGATGATTAGGGGACTGGAGGCTAAAACATATGAAGAATGGTTGCAGGAACTGGGTATGTCTAGTCTAATGAAAAGAAGGACTAGGGAGACTTGATAGCACTGTTCCAATATCTCAGGGGCTGCCACAAAGAAGAGTGAATTCTTCTATGGTATCTGGTAAGAAAAAAAATCCAGGAGTCAGATATGGAATTTAGAGTGCTTTAGCTCGGAATAGCTACTAGAGAAATTATTGAGTGAGCAATTGTGTATAAAGTAAAATAAATCAAACTCTTAAAAGATGGGGTCCATTCTCAATGCTATTTAAAAAGAAGGAGAAGAAGGAGATGGTGAAAAAGAAGAAGAAGAAGGAGATGGAGGAGGAGGGGATGAAGAGGAAGAAGGAGATGAAGGAGAAGGAGGAGATAAGAAGAAGGAGAAGAAGATGAAGATGAAGGAGATGAAGATAAAGGAGATGAAGAAGGAGGAGAAGGAGAGGAATGATGATGATGATGATGATGATGATGATGAGGAGGAGGAGGAGGAGGAGAAGAAGAAGAAGAAGAAGAAGAAGAAGAAGAAGAAGAAAAAGAAAAGAAGAAGAAGAAGAAGAAGAAGAAGAAGAAGAAGAAGAAGAAGAAGAAGAAGAAGAAGAAGAAGAAGACGACTCAGCAAAAGAGTCTTCATCAACTCTCATGCAAAAGAGTTCTAGGGAGACTGTCTGTACCCCTTGAGAAAGAGCTCTTCTAAACATTGGTCAGATGGTGTTTGATTTCGTTGTACAAGGTGCAATGACAATAAAGTAAACTAAACTAAACAATAAGTGATCTTTTAGTAAACTCTTACTGTGAAGAAGTTTCACTTGAAATTCAGGATGTAAACTGGCATCTGATACCTTAAAGACATATTATGTGGTCCTGTTTTCTAGGACAGTAGAAAATAAATGGCTGCCTTCTCAGTTTCCCAATCAGAGCCCTTCAAACATTTGAATTAATACAATGTATCCTGTAGAATCTTCCCCTAACAATAAACTCTGATATGTTTTGAATGAAATAAAATATTTCTATTTTATATACTCTATACTCTTTATGTTTATGACTGCATTCCCACTCACACTAGTAATACTATTATTAAATTTGCAGGTGATACAACAGTGGTGGGACTCATCTCTGAGTCTGCCTACTGACTCATCTCTGAGTCTGCCTACTGACATGAGGTGGACCGGTTGCTTTTGTGGTGTGGAGACAATAACTTGGTCCTCAACACCAATAACCAAGGAGCTTATAGTGGGCTATAGAAGGAACAGATCAGACATCCATCCCTTGCTTATCAATGGAGACCGAGTGGAGCAAGTGGCCTGTTTTAAGTTTCTGGGTGTTACCATAAAAGAGGACCTGACCGAGGGCACTCACATTGTAGCCCTGGTCAAAAGGGCCCAGCAGAGATAATACTACCTGAGGCTTCTCAGAAAACAACAACTGAATGAAAAACTGCTGGTGACCTTCTACCGCTGCACCATAGAGAGCATCTTAACTTACTGCACCTCTGTATGGTTTGCCAATTGCACAGTAGCAGATAGGAAAGCACTCCAGAGGTTAATGTCACTGCCCAAAGGATCATTGGTTGCCCTCTCCACTCTTTGGAAAAGCTTTATAGCTCCCGCTGTGTTAAGAAAGTTCAAAATATTCTCAAAGATCCATCTCATCCTGGGAACCCCTTTTTTGAACTAGTACCATCTGGTAGATGGTACAGAATAATAAAAACAAGGACAAATAGGCTGAAAAGCAGCTTCTATGCCAGGGCAGTAACTCTGTTGAATTCTACTGCATAGAGCAGTGTTGGTGTGGTGTCGGGGGTTTTCGGTTCAATGTGTGGAGGGTGAAGGGTGTGTGTTTGTGTTTATTTTCATGGTCATGATGCGCACTGAAGATGATGTTTGATTTTGTTGTATGAGGTGCAATGACAATAAAGTAAACTAATTAACTTAAAAGGGATTGAATCATTGTTCTACAGACGAAAGTTGGTCCTGAGTGACTGAACAATGGGGGTTGTAAGTCATGTGGAGTTTTGTCTTTTTCTTGACAAACAAGACTTTGTACTTGTCAAAATTAATTTGTAATTCTAGGAGATCTCTGCTTACTTAACCTGGATTAAGCCAATGAAACCTTTAAGAACTTAACTTTTGAAAAGACACACATAGACTTGGGCTGCTAGCATGTGTTTGAAAGCTACATCTGCTCACCACTCTCCTTATATAAGATGAAAAACTTATCAAAGAAGTACCCAGAAATAGAAAAGCTTTGCATCTCCCAACATTTTACTATGCAAAGAAAACACCATAATTGAAAGGAGAAAAAAGTTGCATATATTCAAGCAGAATATAGCCATTTCTAAAATAGATTCCATATGGTAGATTTATGAGAAAAACTAAATATGGTCTCAGAATTATGGTTGAAAGTATTTCTGGTTGAAAGATGAGGTATAGATGAATATCTGGCCTGACTGGAAATGCCTTCTCTCACTATAAACAGTTGTTTCATCTGCTACAGAATATACAAAGATGTTTCCACATATAGTGTATAGAAACATAGTGGCTTATATAGTGGCTCATTAGGTAGGTCTTAACATTTAACAAAAATGATAAAATACTGTATAATAATTGCTTGCAAACAGATATTCTTCTTAGAAAAAAAAGTTTAATAGTCTCTGTTATGAAAGGACTCAGATTTTTTTGATAGTTGTTGAGTTAACAGTATAATTATTAAGTAAATCTGGCTTCTCCATTTTCTTTGCTTGTCAGATGACCACCAAAGGTAAATCACGTGTTAACTGCCCAGAATTTCCTTTTTTACAATCCTGTAGTCTTTATTTGGGGTAGAGTTGGGGCGACTGGATGGAGCTGAGTGTTTACTGGCCAGATGCCCTTCCTGACAGCAGTGTGGAGGTCACAGCAGATATTTTTTCTTGGTACCCTAGGAGGGAAATGTCTGCTGCTCTCTCGGATTGAATTCTTAACCTTCTGAATGGGAGGCAAGCATCTTCAGCATTAGGCCACCACACTGCTCTTTAACTTCCCAGAGCAATCACATTTAAATTGACAGAATTTAAAATTATTTTAATAAATAAATAAATATATTTGAGAGCCATAGGTTTAGGTTAGTGCTCCTCAACCCAGTCCCGCCCTGAATCTGACTGCAGCTCCTTGATCTTCAGTCAAAATGGATATGCTGAGTGAGATTAGAGCTGGTTACTCTATTCATGCCACGGTGTATGCCTAGCACAGAATCAGTGTTAAGCCTCCCAGCTTTTCCTTCTTTGTTGATTTCAGTGAGTTCTTGTTTGGCTTCAAATCCTTTGTTTTTAATCTTGTTCATTTGTACACAGCAAGTTGTAGGAATGTTGATGTCCTTGGATTGATATTTCAAAGCAAGCTGCAACAATGAGCCATTTGTATGTTGTGGGTGGTATGTGTTATTTATGAACTCATCTGGAAGTTCTTGGTAAGGAAGCAGCTCTTGAAGCATATTAGAAACATTGCTACTGAATGTTTTAATAGTTAAGCCAAGCATTAGTCGTATAAAGGCCAGTTTCCTGCTTTTATTCTACTCCCTATGTATTAGTAACCTTTCTTTAAGATTATCTCACTATTCCAGAGTTGTCAGTTTACTAACTCCTGTGATTTTAACCAATGACTTTGAAAGTTTCACTTCATAGTTGTAGATTAAGTTCCCTTAATTCTCCCTTGCAAAGGCCACATTACACTATAAGCTTTTGAGAACTATAATAGAAACCAGAATTAAGTAATAAGCAAGTACAAAGCATGTGTGTCTCTTTTAGGAAGTGATTAGTAGGTCCCAAAACCATATTAAAAAAATGTTAAAAAAAAAAGAGCAAAATGTGCCCCAAATCTTGTGGGATTTCAGGCCTAAATGGCCAAAATACTGTAATTTTTTTTTTAAAAAGAATCTTTTATTTTATTGCAGAATTGATGTGTATAATTGCACATTTTTTTATCCTAGTAAGAAACGCATTCAGTGTTTGCAGTGTTTCATAGGACTTTCTTAAATAAGTGCTTTAAAGCAGCAACAGGGTACTTGGTTTAATTAAATTTGCATTGCACATGCATGGTACAATCCTCAAATCAGGTAAAAACTTTGCTTAAGCCTTGCAGCTTTTTTCTGTATTTAATTTTTTCTTCTGAGAAGCAGTCATTGGGGAAGCCAGCAGGGAAAGTTGCAAATCTTTATCACATAATGTCTCGCTTAACAATCATACAATTTCATGATGAATTTTCTGATCTAACTGTGGTTATAAATTGAGGATTACCTGTATTTTTTTCAAAGGTTAGAATGTAACATTTATAAATTTGTTTTGCTCATAGTTGTTTCTACCTCTCTTGGAGTCAAATGCTTTTGTTTTCCCTTTTTGTACATATTTTCCCTTTTATCATATCACTTTATGTGATATTTTTTAGTCTGAGTTGTTCCTCTTTTTCATTCTCCATCTTATTTTAATTTAAATATAAGTGATGTAAATAAGCACTTTATTTTCCTATAGGCATTTACACTTGTAATAACTTGTCCTGTGCTTTAATGCACAAAAACAATTCCTTAATCTAGATTTTTAAAAATATACATAGTAATTTCCCGCACCAGCATGTTGTTTATCTTCATCTGGGCCATTCATTTTTAGTAAAATGAACTAAACTGATGATAGGTTCCTATTATAGGGGAAAAGTGAATAAATTAATGTACAGTATATTTTTGTTACCCTATAAATCATAAAGTTAAAACCAGCTTCATGAAATAAGTGTCTAATATGGATCCAAAGCTATAGTTGGTAATTTGCATATGGTATATTACAGTTACTGATTTTTTAATTGAACAGAAAAATTTTTCTGTGTTGTTGAATATAATCTGCAGCCCAGGTTATTGGTTTCTAAACTTAACTGAAGCAATCTAATACTAAGTAATTATTCAGGATACAACTTTAGAAAGTCTATTAAGGATGAAATATATTTTTTCATTTCTTTTCTAAAAGTGAATTTATCACATTTATCACAGGATCAGATGATTTAGGTGACTTCTTTTGCTTTAAAAAATTGTCATTACAATTAAATATATGAACTTGGTCCTGATGGCTTTGATATATAAAATATATTCAATTATTGTTTTTATTTTTTGTAACTAGGAAGTGATTGTGAAGCTTTTTAAAATAAATCTCTGTTTTTTTAATTTTAAATGGGTAGTATTGTTACTCCTAAACTAGGCATGTATACATGTTTTAATTCAAAACCTACTTCTTTGATGAAAGCGAAGGTTAGTATTACTCTGTTTTATAGATTACAGGGAGTTCTTTCAACTATTGTATAACTACTAAGGCAGGATTTATGATCAAGCTCTTGATAATATTAGATTTTTCATTGATGTACTTGTTTTGACTGAAAATAGATGATGCCCAGCAGCTATAATTTCTTTGGATGCTTAAAAAGCCTTTGATATAGTTTCTTGGGAGGTTTTGAAGTGGGTTTTGACTTTCTTTTAGTTCCCCCCTAATTTTATATTTTGGATTGGTGTGATTTATTCAACTTAAGTTATGGCTGTTTATTATTGTCACACCCTTTCCTTGGTTATGCTTTTCTCAAAGTATATTCTAAGGAGTTCCTCTTTTTCTCCTTATAATTTGGCCTTAGTAACTTGAATGTAGATAATTAGAAGTTTTGAAACATTAATGCAATTAGGAGATGGAGAAGATACCATAAAATCTGCTATGTCAACTATATCATGTTTTATAGAGAAATAGAAGCCTTTATTCCTCATTTCATATCATTACTGCTTGAGTCTGGAATAATGTCTCAGTGCGCTACATAAAGTGGGATAAATCAGGTATGATGCCATTAAGTCAGGCTAATAATGTACAAAAATATAAGGATGGGGCTTCATTGGAGTTTGAATCTTTTATTCATCTTGTTCTAAAAATTTCCAGAAACCCTTTTGAGATGGTCAATGGAACTGATTCCCTCTTTGTGGAAAAGGAAATAAGATCTGGGCCAAGAGATAATCTAAAATTCATTTGAGTGTTTGGGATAAGATAAATGTTATTAAGGTTACTCTATCTCCAAACTTGATTCCCTCACTCATCACATTATATTAATTGAATGCACAGAAGTGGGAAATTATGGCCCCTTTAAACATTAAAATAGTAAGTAAAAATAGTAAAATAGTAAAAACCAATAAAATGTCTAATTCAAAGTATGTACAAAAACAAGGGGGATGTTCTAGGATGTTTTAGCCAGGCATTGGGGCTCTTGGTTCATGTAGCACCCCCAGGTATGGGAGCATAGCAATTGAAGTAGGCATGTGTTGTGATAAGGTATAAAAGAAAAATTTTGAGCAAACTGGCTAGTTTTTGGAGTTTTGTTTACACCATAATTTTTATAACTCTTTTTCTTTTTAATTATTCTTTTAATACTAAACTTTGAACTATTCTTTAAAATATTGTTATTTTATTTAGGTATATATTTTTATTAGGTATATATATTTTTGGTTAACCAGTTTAACACAATACAGTACAATTATAGAATTGTGTTTTCAGATTTCCTCCATCTCAGCCCTTCAGAATTGAAATTTCTAATGCATCATAAGGGGAAATTGTTAAATGTATGAATTTTTAATTAATTAGTAAAATTGGGGAGTGTGGTATCTGATTCAACCTCCAAAATCCAGTAGTAGCTTGAGACCAAATAAGCTCAGATAAGAATGGATATGTGTGTAGATATGTGTACATAGCTCAGATAAGAATGGATATGTGTAGCCCTATGTAATTTCAGTTGATTGATAACTTTGAGACAATCCATTGTTCAAAAATGAAGATGCTCAGAACATCCTACAACCCTGTGTAGATTTTCGTCCAGAAAAATCTAATCTAGTTTCCAAAGAGAGATAAACCCAAATCATCCAACATGGATATTAGGAATAAAAAGTATTGGAATTCATCTCTACTGATCTGTGTAAAGTTGAGTCAAGTTCAAGATAAGAGGTGTGTTGCTCTTTTTGTTTACAAGGGAGGATCATTCATGCTACTCAAATATATTGTAAAACAGAAAATGAGAGGTCCCATGTCTTCCTTTCCTAAATTGATGAAAAACTTCTTAGCAATTGAAAATATAGTCTGTACTGGCATCAGAATTTGGTGAGGCGGAACTTTGGGAAAGATACTTGATTGGGAATAGAATATTTAGAATTTTAAAGTTGGAAAGGGCCAATTAATCTAATTCCCTGCTCAGTGCAGGAATCCAAATTAAAGCATTTATAATGGATGGTAGTCTAACTTCTGCCTGAACACATCCAGTAAAGGGAAGTTCCCAGCAAGAGTATTTTTGCGCCTTTTACACACAATTTCTCCCTTCAGCATCTCCCTTCATGGAAGATGTTTTGGATTGGCCTCCTAAATTCCTGAAACAGAGAACTGAATAAACTTGTACTACTTCTGAAACATCAGGTGTAAACATTAGGTGGGAAAGAATTTAATAAAACATTCCTTCCTAAAATTAATAAAGGCAAATCCCAATCTCTAGATATTAAAATATATTTGCTGGGGAAAAAGTATTTAGGGGAATCTAAGGAAAGCACCAATGTCATATGCATAAAAATCCAAATAAAGTGTTTCAGTAGAGAAGAGGTAGACTGTAAATCCTATGCACCTTTTTTTTTTTTACTTAAGAAGCCAAGTACATTTTGAAAGATTATTAACTCACTGCTAAACTAGAATTATGGGCCAAATGTAATACTTAGAAATGCTATTTATTTTGGGCAGTCTGCATTTATTTAGATGTGAGAAAAATTCAGTCTGTGTATAACATGAGTTGCTCATTTTTTCACCTGTTTTAAGGTTCATAATCATGACATAAGTTTCAGAGTTAATATTTGGCATTGACCAACGAAGCATAAATTAGGGTTATGTTTGGCTACAGTGAGTCATTCCTTTTTGAAAGCTTCTGTGAATGAATACTTCTGGAGAGATTTTGAAGAACAAAAGTGACATCTAAATTTAACCAATCTTTTATTTATAATAATGCCCTTATAATTATATGAGGGAACTATATACCGGCAAAGAATAACTGATGGACTCTATAGCAGTGTTTCTCCAGTCTAAAAACATTAAGCTGCCTGGACTTCAACTCCCAGAATTCCTCTGCCAGCACCAAAATCCACACAACTTAAAGTTGCCAAGGTCAAGAAATAATTCTCTACAACATACAAAAATTAATTCAGACATAATACATTAACTTGGCAGAATGAGCAGATTGTCTCATTAAGAATAAGGACACTTTCATATTATCAGTTTTCATGGAACAAACCATATGGAACCGTTTAAAACTGACCCAGATGTTTAAGCAACATTGCCAACCTTGAAATACTGAAAACACCATTGGGGACCTATCGTACCTGGAGAAAACTAATGTACTCAGCTGCCCATCCAATATCCAAATATGCTATGAAGTATCGGATTTATATAGCCTGGTTTTCAAATTTAACAGGAAAATGGTGCAAAAAATACATTTAAAGTCAGGAGGGGAAGAAACTAAAAGACAATGCAAAACAAAAAACAAAGCCAGTTGATCATTTAAAAAAAACACAAAAGAAAAAAATATGTATATTTGAAAAAATTGTAGACCCAGAGATAATATATAATGCTCCCCATGGATGATTTGAAATGTATAAAATCATGTAGAGAAATACAGTCACTTTTAAATACATTCAAATTTTTAATGACATCAAAATAGAATTTGGATTAGATATGCATACAACACTGAAATAAAAAAGGACAAAAAAATAATATTCAGATGGAATTAAATTAAGTTATAGAATGGTGCTAACATCAAAGAATTGTCTATAGAGCAGAATAAATAATCTTTTGCATGCTGAATTGACAAAGAAAACCAGTGCTAAATAGGTAAAACAATTTAGAAATATTTTAAAATCTAGCATGAATACCAGTAATAAAATTAAAGCCATACATAGGTGGCTCCTTGAACACGATACACAACAGATATTTTTGGCCAGATACAATCTTATTTCAAAACTCCCAAATATATTGCAACACGTCATGTACCACACCCCCACAGATCACTTGCAACAGCCACAGAAAATGGGATGGTTGTAGTTTGCTGAAATATACCAGATAGAGATGAAAATAGAGGTCTTGATGCATAAAAGCAAGCAGGAGGATTCTTAGAAATATTTGCAAGGAATACAGTTGAATCAAAGCATACAAAACTGGACAGCAAAAAAAAATATTGGAGAAATAAACTCTGTATAGTCAATACGTGAAAAAACAGAAGGTGCATTCTGCAGTAACAAAACTTGGCAATGGCTTCAGATTGGACCATCAAGAGAGAAATGGAAAGATTACTAATTGTAGACCAAGAACAAAATATATCAAGAAATGCCATGAAAACAAAAATTCAAGAAACAGGAAACAGCAGCAAATGTACATCAGGCGAAAAGAAAAACAAAGACTGTTGATCACCTAATAAGCAGATGTGGCAAAATTGCCCAGACAGATTATAAAAACAAAATATGACTATGAAGCAAAAATTGCACATTGGAATTTAAAGAATGGGTTTGATTCTCTAAAGTACTGGTATGATCATAATGTTGACAAAGTGCTTCCAGAATGACTATGTAATTATTTTATGCGACTTTAGATTTCAGAGGGACCAAAATCTAGAATATTATAGTCGCTGAAGAAATAGATGCCGCAATATCAAGTGAGAGCAGTGTTACTCAATCAGAAAATATTGTGAGCATTGGGGCTTAATTAATGAGATACACAGATAATAAAATAAACTGGCAAATGTTTCCCCATAATTTCTCAATAAATAATCAGGAGCTACAACAATTGAATTATCAAAACAGCTGGAAAAAATATAATAATCTGATTTCACAATATTTGATTTAGAAAAATAATACCTGCTTGGGGCCACATATATATTATGATACGATTTGGACAATTTATAAGTTTTGGAATAAACCTGGAAATTTATATTTCCAGCATTTGCTGGACATTCAGAAGACAATAGCCAGAAATAAATCATGGCATTTTATAACATGACATTTGTGCCAATAAATCCTTTTTCCTTATTCTTCTTAATTATGATAACATCCAAAGAAGAAGAAGCAATAATGTTAAAAAAAATGAGAAAAGTTTCTAAATGGAATTTGACAAACAAATTATATCTTCCTGACCAATTCTCATTAACAAGAAATTCATTTTCCATAAGAGTCTTTCCCCTCCTCAAGATAAAGTTAGCTGTGAAGATGAAATTGAATGGAAAAGGATTAATAAATCAGTGATGTATTGCCTTCCAAGTATGTTATGGTTACAACTCCCAGATTCCAAAACCAGCAAGTTTAGTGGGGAATTTTTGAATCACAACGAGATAAGCTAATTCTACTAATTTAATCATTAACAAAATCAAGTCTGAAGGTAGAAACTTCTCATAGCCACTTTTAACGAACCTGATTAATTATATTGGGTCCTTCCTAAGTTTCTTCCTCTGGATGTTAATCTATTGGCATCTACTTCCTCTCTTGTTTCTGTTCGGCATCCTATCCTTTCATCCCCCAAGGTTAACCTCACATTCCATTATAAAGATATCATTTGGGGAAAGGTAGCCAAGAGCACAATGTTTACTTATTTTTATTTTTTACTTTATTAGATATGTTTGCCACCCATCTCATCATGTGGTGACTTTTGCTTGAACCATCCTATTTTGCTCATCTACATACTGAATAGTTATGTCTAATGCCTTAGTTCTGAAACAGTGAACAGGTTCCCAGTAAACGCTAATGTTCTCATTCTGGAAGTTTCTTATATATTCCTGGAACATGAATCTAATTGGCTTCCTATATTTGTAACAATGGATTGCCAGATGCTCCAACACAAAACATGCTCTTGCCAGATGCTCCAACACAAAACATGCTCAATTATAGCAACGTTGGGATTGCTATTGTGTAATTGAAATTGAACAGTGAGTTCAGTAAACATACAAACAATTGTCCACTGGAATGTTCAATAATATAACTTCCCACAAAGCCTTTGGTATGCTCAGCAAATTAGTTTTCCATCTTTATTGCTCTGCTGTTAAAATGAATGGATTTATCTTTCTGATTTGTTTTCCAGCTTTTTCTTCTAAGGGGAAATGGAAAATTATGTGGTTCATCCACTGAAATAAAAGAAATAAGAAAGCTACTATTTTCTCTTATTCTTGTTTAAAAACAAAAAAACTAACTTCCAGCCAGCTCTCTTGGAGGAAAATATTTATTACCATCCAAAATAAAACACACAGAAACAAAGGGCACAGCCACCTTTAAGTACAGTTCTCCAGACTTTGAGCAGAAGTATTCTGCATAATTTGAACTGATCCTTGATTCTATCATAGGAATGAGACTAGCCTCTTATTGTTTTAACACAGGATAAATTAAAGAATTAATGGACTGTCCTGACTTATTTTCTCCTCTCAAGAGACATTAAATCGGGAGGGGGAAAAGATCCACCAATCTTTCTTCTTAATGTGGGATAAGCCTAGGAAGAGACAAGTTTTGAGAGATGACTAGGCCAACAGGGTTAGCCATTTGTTAAAACCTAATACTGATCCAGATGTGGGGTGGGGTGGTGTCTGGCAAAGAAATAGGGAGTCCACTCTTTAGTAACCAGGTCTCCAATCCGACCCAGATGGTCCATGAAATTGGATCCGATGAAAATGATGCGTTCCTTTGGCTGCTGCTGAATCAAAGCATTTTGGTTAAAATAAAAATGGTCTTAAATTGTACTTGGCAACTATGCTTGTTTCCTTTTGAGAAACTCTTGATATATTTTCAAGGAACCCTGGCTTTCTGAGAACATACTTTGAAACTATTGTTGAATAGCCAGTAAGTAGGGGGATTTTAAATGTATAAACTTATTAATATTTCCAGTCAGAAAAAAGAAGTTAAGAACACAATCTGAATTCCCACTTTGAAAACTCAAGCTATTATTCCTCAAATATATCCTCGGCTCTCTTCTTAGGTACTATCCATAGGTACTACGGAATAACTAAATAGAAGTTCAATCGCAAAGTCTATATGTGATTGCCAATGTTCTCCTTGGATACTTATTTTGTACAAATCAGGAATGATACTCAAGCTAGGTCGTCTTCCTCTCATCTGAAGTAAAATAATTTCCTCCATTTAGCAAACAATTTAATTGTTCTTGATAAAATCAAAAAGATGGAACTGAGGTTAGATTTTTGCAGGAAGCCTCTTCCATATACAATGGGTTTTTTTTTCCTAATCAGCCTCATTTTTTCTTAAAATAAAGAATAAAAATTTGCCATTGTTACGAATAGTTGTAAATAAATAGACAACAGTTGTTTTGTAACCCTCCTCCCATTCGTTTTATCCTTTCTTCCAAATTATTTACTGTCCCTGCAATACATTTGGCTCTGGATATCAACAGCTTGGAAGGTGTGAAATGAGGCAGAGCTATCATTATTTCAAGACTTCATTCACAAGTAGTTCATCTTTATTCTGATAGAGACATATTGTCTAAAAAAAGGCAGGAGACATTTTTAGTAGTTGAGGCAATCACTGGTTGCAGTCAGTGCTGAAGAATAAATAATAGTTAAGCAAAATCCCCCAAAGATGATGTTTTAATGCATATGACAGACTTGGTGCATTGCAGATCCAGTATATCCAGTGGCCAAATCTGGTGGACTTTTCAATGAACTGAATCTGTTTATGATTGAAATGGAGAGTATATGCATAAATCCCTTGTGGGATTGTAGTATTGAGCTACAATAGTATTAAGCACTTCTTACACTTCAGTTAAAGTGAAAATATTTTACATATGTTCCTATGATGTTCTTTACTTGCATCTGGACTTTAAGAGTAAATTAGAATGAATCTTCTTCATCCAGGATTTCATAAAACTACTGTTGCCTAAAGGAGCATGATCTAAGTTTATTTTGGTACTTTTCTCTGTTTCTTCTATTGACTAGTTATATATTTATGGAACTATTTCCCATGTCTCAAAGGTGCCTCAAAGAACATGTTTATTGGATAGAATAGGATAGAATACTTTATTGGCCAAGTGTGACTGAACACACAAGGAATTTGTCTTGGTGTAAATACTCTCAGTATACATAAAGAAAAGATACATTCATTAAGAATCAAGAATCATAATGTATAACACAATGATAGTCATAGGGTACAATCAACAATCAAATCATATTAGGAAACAGTCAATATAAATCATAAGGATACAGCAACAAAGTTACAGTCCTACAATCACAAGTGGAAGGGGATGGCTGATAAGGAGTGATGAGAAGATTAACAGTAATAATAGTGTACACTTTGTAAATAGTTGAACAGTGTTGAGGGAATTATTTGTTTAGCAGAGTGATGGCTACATCATATTAGCAGGGGTGGTGAAAACCAACTCTGAAGTTTCCGTGGGAATAGCATAATTAAAAGAGTAACTGTTTCCCTTCCCAATTGTCCCAGGTCACATTGTCCAACTGAAGCAGTCGGCAGGTTCCTCAGTCACTCCCTTCCTCCTTCAAATGCCACCTGTTGGGATGACCTTGGTTCCCATGGGAAGGCTGGTTGTTGTATCTGCAGGCGGTCTATTTCCCCCCCACCCCCTTAGAGTGTGTGGCAACTGTGAAACAACTATGAAGTAACAAAAGACAGCTTCAGTCAGGTTTGATTCAGAATTAACAGTTTGACCTTTCATGGGACTAAATGAACTTTTCCTGGTTAGCCACCTTGACTGAACACAGACAAGAAATTTAATAATAACAAAAACCAGGCTGTATTAAGAATTCCATTTTTCCTCCAGTTCACATTTTAAACTATTTTCCTGAAGTTGCAGGGACAGGGTGGGAAAAATAGGCTGGTGCCAACCTAATTTGATCACTCCAGAAATTAATTTTTGTGTCGCTTGAAAGGAGGAAAAATGGCAAGAAAGGATAGCTTTGCAGCAGCTGGAGTGAGAGAGAGGCCATGAAGGATTGGGGCATCCATGATCATGCACTGCTAGCACACAAGATGGTGTTTATTGTGGGAGAGCAATGAACGGGGTCAGTTCCACTGTACAAAGATAGCCAAATACAGTCTTTGACTATGTTTTTATCTTGAAGACACAGCAAGAAAGTTAACCTTAAAATAGACTAAGAAAAATAAAACATTGTTGAGTCAGCTGTTGAAAATACATGTAATTGCCAAGTTCCACTACTTGATTTTCTGAAAATATAGCCTCCGCATACAGTATCACAATGTGGTTGCTTCCTATGCAATGCCTGCAGTTTAATAGAATCTATATGCCAAGGCAGGAAGCCATGTCTTCAATCTACCATCCAGGCCTCTTCCATAGCAGCAACCCTTTTTGCTGGATGCATCAACCAGCTTTTGATAAAGAACAGTGACCCGGGATACTGCAACCATCATAAATATGAGTCAGTTGCCAAATGTCTGGATTTTGATCACGTGACCATGGGGATGCTGTAACAGTTGAAGTGTGAAAAGTTATTTTTTTTCAGTGCCATTGTAACTTTGAAAGGTCAATAAACAAACTGTTGTAAATCAAGAGCTACCTGAGTAAGGCATGAAGATTGGCCTCCATAGGGGGATATCTACTAGCAGAGGTAATAGCTTCTAGGTACGGCTTATGTAGGGATTGTTTGGGTTAGAAAAGTTAATTGACGCTCCCAGAGAAGTGAGGTTTATTGAAATTAAATGTCCTGTTTATTCATTTTGAAAAGACTGCCAATTATTTTGAAATTTAAAATAGTAACTGCAGGCAGCTCTTCCACAACCATGATCCTTCCCTGCCCATTTGGTTCATGTGGGTTGCCAAAAGAGCTTTAGTTTGGTGTTAGATTTTCTTTCTAATAAAAGCTATTGAATTGGATTCATCATTATGGATTACGAACAAAGAGAAAAGAATATGTTACCTTTTGTTGACATTTATAGGTCTCACACTAGAAGAATATGGTGTGTAGCGCAGTATCTTAATTTTAGACCTGAAAATATTTCAGCAACTACTTTGAAAATATCGGGAGTAGGAAATGTGTGAATGCCTGCATGCTTTTACATAAATATTATATCTCTATGCCAGATTTATTTATGAAATTTATACCCCCCCTCGCTCCATTATGATCTAAATAAATACTAAATCCAGATGTGAAGGACTGGATTTACTTAAGCTGTTTAACAGAATGGGGGAAACATGACATTTCACTTTGACCAGGAGTTTCCAGATGCTTTTTTGCTTTTGCTCTGGAGAGGATGGATACAATTATTGAACCCTTTGTTGGGGCTACCGCTGTGGAAAAGTGGGAGAGGGGGAAGCACCAAAGGAAAACTTTTATTTCTTACCACGTCAATGGCTTCACAGATCCGTTTCTTCAGAATAGAAAAATCATGTTTTGAGTGATCCAGATGTTATTTCTGTTTATACGCCCTTTTAATTATGTGAAATGCTATGTAAAAAGAAAACCAAGTCTGCCTATTGAAACAGATGTTCAACCTGTAGAAGTTCAGGTTAAGTAAACCAAGAATTGTCTATGCATTTGGTATTTCTCTAAGCCTTTGTTTCGATCATAGGAGTTTAATTTATGATCTATTCTAGGGATAACTATTGATGCAGTTTGCTGCCATAGCAAACCTGGAGTAACTGCTCGAAGTTGGTTCCATTGATCTAAGATTAGCACCAACACCTTTTACCAACACTTCTTATCAAAAGGGCACCTTAACCCTTCATATGTAAAAGGGACTGCAACTTGACAATAAGCATGGTATACCAACCATAGGGTTCTACATTTTTAGGGTGTTGGATTTAAGATTGGTTCTTCTAGTGCAAAGATGAAAGCCTTTTTGCACTTTAGCCCTCATCAGTCCAAATTGCAAGGGAGTTGTTATCCCAATGTTTTTATAGAGTTTGATATTCAGTTGCCCTCCAATCTAAAGCAAAAAATAGTCTTGAGGAATAAATAAAATTGATGTAAAGTTCCATTCATTTTATTTTATTTCATTCTTTGCTTTGTGACCAGAGTTATAACAGCTGCACTCCCTGGCAGCTCTTTTGAGATTGTCATCATTGGGTATTACTAAATAATTTACAGTGAATAAAGAGTGCATAGGGATATACAATATATAAGCACAATGGTTAGAATTGCAGTATTGCAGGCTAACTCTGTCTACAGCCTGGAGTTTGATCCTGACAGGTCTCAAGGTTGACTCAGCTTTCCATCCTTCCAAGGTCAGTAAAATGAGGACCCAGATTGTTGGGGGCAACATGCTGACATTGTAAACCGCTGAGAGATGGCTGTAAAGCATTATGGAACAGCATATAAGTCTAAATGCTAGTGCTAAGTGCTACACTGCAGTTACAAATACGTGTAGTTTTTTTCTTGATCGAATGAAATCTGTTTCTGCTTCGTTTCTAAAGCAATATACGCACCGCCTCTCAATAAATGCACTTTCCTCTTTCTCTAGTACATCACATTTTAGTATATACCATTGTTCACATCTATTTTTTAATTATTTAATTAATAATATTAATTATTATTATAAATAATAAAAAAAGATTGTTTTTTATTTTGTTTTATATATGCTTTAAAATGTTGTCCTCAGGGGAAAAAAAGTATTTACAATTCATACAAAGGCTAGTGAAATCAGGAACTGAGCTGATTATGGTTCTCTTTACCTGAAAACTGGAGGAACCAGGTATCTGTGAACTCAGTCTCGGACAAAGTGTTTTACATTTTAAGGAAATGGTACAGCAATAAATACACCATTGTCACATCTGTTGAAGTTCTAACTGACTAGATGTCTATTTTAACTGACTATATACCCCACTTCTTTCAGCAAATTAAAGCTAGAACTGGAGCCCACATCCACTGAAATGAATTATTTCATTTACTCTGAAATGTTCTTTTTAGACTATCACTGACCTCATTCACTTGACATATATGAATATCCTACATGGGAAGAATTTCCTAAATGAGAATTCTGCTAAATGGGAATCACTCATCTGGGAATGCAGATTCCTGCACATGAAAGTTCATATTGCCATCCTCATTAACTGAAGCTCTCTTTCAATACAAAACATCCTTTCCTAAACTTGGATTGTTGAATCTTGAATCTGAACTCCTACTAACCTTGACTGTTGGTCTTGATAAATGGGAGTAGCTGTAAATCATTTCCCCAAATTTTAGGTTATTTCTTGGGGAGGTACAGACAGAGTCCAGGATCCAGGGGAGGTATGAAGAACTGTATTGTAGCAAAATAGCAAGATTGCAGTAAATCTATTTTTTCCAAAGTTTAATTTTCATTTGTTCATTTGTATGCATTTTGTTGTTTGAATTTTTATGCAAGTGTGTAGCTTAAGATTCATTAATAAAGGTGTGATGACAAAAAAAAAATTAGCAACCTTTGCTATGGACCAACTTAGGAGATCTAGTAGGATTTTGTAACCTAAAATTCAACGAGAGTTAAAATCATCTTATGAAATTCAGGCTTGCCTTTTCCATTCATGGAAGATCCATCGAGACCTCTTGAATGCTTGAAGCCTAGAAGATGGAAAATATAACTTTCCAATAGTTACACTAGAAAGTTAATGAAAAGCCAATCAGTTTCCATTCTGTAAACATTAATTAGCAGGAAAAGTATATAGGTAGCTGTAACTTTGAAAAGGATGTGTATTTTCTTAACTCAAAACCTTTGATCATTTTTGTAATAAGAGTGTAAGAATGATCTTTTTCACTTCCTACAGAGTATTACACATATAATATATATTTGAATGTATCTTGCTTAAAAGGTAGGTGAAGATGTCAACCATGGTTTTAAACACAATGTATCTGATAATTCAGTGCTTTGAAGTAAGCTGTATATTTTTTTTCTGTCAGCAAAACTCACTAACTGTTAATTTAACCTTTTTATTCTCTGCTTCTCAAAACAAAGAATGAAAAGTTTGGAAAACAAAATTAAGGGACCATGGAAATTATTTCTTTGACGTGAAGTTACCAATAGGATGAGATCACAAAACACTTTATGTTTTATTTAACTGAAATAAATTGAAAACTCATGAAAAGCAGGACTCAGTGTTCAGTGTATAATTAAATATTATTTTTCTATCATTTTTTGCTAACACTGAATACAATATTTCTATCAAAACTTGCCCAGAATTTAATTTTCTACTCAAAAGAGAAATTCTTTAAAACACTGTTGAATTGGTAAAATTAAGATGTTTACACAGATTGTACGCTGAGGTTATTCACTCATTTATCAAAATGGTTCTTAATTTCACCTTCTAATAAAGAAGAAATATAAAAGTAAAATGCACAGTCTCTGTATCCCCAAGAGCTCCAATGTGCTGCTTCATAGCTAATTTGTGAATTGGGAAGCCCTGACATCAGTCATTTGGCAAGATGCCCAAAACATTTCAGAAATTCCAGATGTGCCTACCAGCCCAAAATGTTTGTCAATCTTTACATTATATTTAAATAAGAATTAAAGCTGTTGTTTCCAATTGTTCGAACACAAATATTTAGATGAGCTTTTGAAATCGCTTTCTAAAATGAAACTACTACAAATAAAAAAGCTTTTTGTTGAATGAGGAGGCTGTTGGAGAGATAGCTAGACTTTCACCGCTATATTTGGCTGGAACTCTCTTAAATATATACTTGGTGCTAAGCTCAGACTTCTTGCTGGAAAACATCAAGAGATCTAAAACACAACACCGAAAGAAGTCGATAAATAAAAACATATTTGCTGTTCTTGTCTAACAGGAAGCTGTAATGATGGGGGAGGGGTTGTTTTTAGTTGGAATGTAATGAAATTGCTGGTTAATTTTTAAGAAGTGTTAACCAGCATGTGTTTGTGCAATGGTAAAAGTGTAAATTGTTCCTTAACCTGTTGCATTCATAACATAGTAATGAATGACAGAGGGAACAACAGAAGCCATTTATTTAAGAATCAAATGTATGTTTAACAGAAAAGTTCCCAATTTTTAAATTTGTATGTTTGTACTCATGGAGAGGTAGAGCCCATTGTGTGTAGTGGTTTAAGGCACCAAACTAAGAGTTTGAATCCTACCTTGTGTCTGATGCCAATTGTTTAATTTTGAGACAGTCATGCTCAGCCCTAGGAAGAAGGCGGCAGTGGGAAACCATTTCTGAAAAATATATTTTTATCATACTAAACATATTTCACTTTTTTATTAGATAACTTATTTCACAGAGTGCAAGGATGCTGTGGACATAATGTCACTTTCAGGAAAATATTTGACAAACTAACCCATGACTTATTGATTAAAACATATCAGAAGAAGGCAGATCTCAGATGAACATTAGGGTGAAAATCTTAATTATAATAAGTGGATAAATTATGCTAAATTTGCTTTGATATGGTCAATACCTGATAGGGTTCGATCATGATGAAATATTGCTTCTTTCTTTGATAATCTACGATTAAAGCTGTCAGATGCTTCAAGTGCAAGTGAAGAACTGTCATGCTCCATCGGAGACGCCAACAGAGATTGAGAGGGTAGCTCCACTGGCCTTGGGGGAAACTGGGGAAGGGCAGAGTCAGTCCAAGCAAGGCTTTTCTGAATTAGTAAGGCCTGCAGACAGGGAAGGGCAGGAGAGACAGAGCTCAAGGACTACCCTCTCCTGAGCCAAGAACAAGGAAGGAAAAGAGAAGGCGAGAACAATGCAGATCTGCTAACCTTGTTTACTGGACTACTTGCATCCAGAGGCTTCTGAAGCTTTGAGTAAGAGCATTGATCCAGGACTTGTAGCGAATGTGGAAATGTTTGGGGACACAGTTGGAGCAATAAAGGAGATTTAGACCTGTTCTCTGGCTGTGTTGCTTTTGTGCCACTCCCCAGGTCATCACAAGAACTAGCAAACCTTACTGACTTCATAAGAATTGAAACTGCTGAAAACTTTGTTTTTTAACAACATTCCCTATTTCTATTAAAAAACAAAGAGTCAAATATACCAGCTTTTGTGTTACATTGCCTAGAGAATAACACAACTGTCAGCAGTATGTTCTGCTTAAAGGGATTCATATGAAAAGCTGATGTTCCTAATTTTGAAAGGATGGTCATGTTTGGTAGTCACCCAAGAGCAGGTGTGAGATTTGAAAAGTTTTGAATGCGCTGTCACAAATGTGCATCTAGTGAGAGATTTGCTAAGGATGTAATCATTGCAACTCTGAAAACAGAACTTTTCCATCTGGCCACCATGTGCTCGATCCATTGAATCTGGCAGTATGAGAGATGCCTGCAAAAGTTCTGTGTGCTACTACAGATGTTCCAATGAAACCATGAGGGCTACAAACAAAATTCCACTAGGAAAACAAACTATCTATATTAAAGCTCATTGTTATACCCTTTAACAAGGCTGAATGGTATTTGCCGGTTCTCCAAACTACTCAAAGATTTCACTACCGGTTCTCCAGAACTGGTCAGAACCTGCTGAATACCACCTCTGGGCTGCAGCCTATGGATTGGGGACCTCTGCACTAAATCTACGGAATGTGTCTAAATCCCAGGGCCCATGATTCCCAAAGGAATTAAATTTGGGGAAGTTAAGGTTGCTTAAGTGCTATTGGCTGCTGCTGGGCTCACGGGATCTTTCTTTGCAATCCTCCATTTCCCAGCCAGTCTCACAAATCCCTCACTCCCTCTCCACACAATAGCAAAGAATGGACTCATCATGTGGCTCTTAAAGAAGCAACAACTTTAAAGTGCCAGAGCATATACAGAACTTTATTCATCAAAGCAAGAACCTTGGAGCGCACATCTGCACCTAGATACAGGTAATCCTCAACTTACGACCACAACTGAGTCTAAAATTTCTATTGCTAAGAAATTCTTCTACTAAGTGACACATTTGTTAAGTTAATTTTATGACCTTTCTTGCCACAGTTATTAAGTGAATCACTGCAGCTGTTCAGTTAGTAACATGGTTGTTAAGTGAATCTGGCTTTCCCATTGACTGCTTGTCAGAAGGCTGCAAAAGGGGATCCCATGCCCCTCAGAGACTGAGAAGCCATAATAATTGCCAAGCATCTGAATTTTGATCACATGACCATAGGGAATGCTACAATCGGCCTAAGGTGAAAAACAGTCACAAGTCACTTTTTTCACAGATGTTGAAACTTCGGCCATTAAACAAACTGTTGTAAGCATGTATATATTTTTGGGGACCCAATACAGAGAAAAAGAGATAATTGTGATGACCCAGAGTGTAACACAAACTTAACAAAATCCAAAATGTAAATAAATGTCCTTTAATGCCTCCAACTTGGCCCCATTGTTCAATAATACTCAGTTGGAGATAAAACGTACTCAAAAAAAGTCTTCAAAAGAAAGCAATACAGTCCAAACTTAATGAGCAGATAGAGGTGAAATAAAAAACCAAACAAACGACAATGATGAAATTTCCACAACAGAACAGGAGAAGTATTTACCAAATTCAAGGAGGTAACAAGGCAGTCTGTTGGAAGGATGCCAACCAAGATAACTTCAAACCAAAATAAAACACACTTTGCTTCTGACAAGCAATATAATTTATCTTATAGTACATGCGTTGACGGTGGCTAGAATAATATATGCCCAATATTGGGGGAAAGAAAACATACTGTCAGAAACAGAGATAATAAGGAAGATTGTGGCCTGTGCAGAATCAGTCAGGTTAACTCTAGAGTTAAAAAATAAGGGGAAATCTGACGACTATGAACCGTGGAATAATTTTTATCACTGGTTGTATACAAGAAGGCAAGGTCAGAAGATAAGTAAATATGATGATTAGAATAATTAGTAAAATATGTATCAAAAAAGAGGATTGTAAATGGTGAAGTAAAATTTACATATGTATAACAATTGTAATGCCAGAATGGCTCCACCTTGTTGTATTCTTATAATTAAAATAAATAACAATTTTTAAAAAAATGAGATCTAAGTTCAGCCCACCTCAAATTCTTCTGTTGACTCTTATCTGCCACTAATTTGTTTAGCACTGCAGACAGAGCACTTTAGCACTTGACAGAGGAAAGGAAAATACACAATAAATTATTATTGATCTTCTCTTAATTCTTATTATGAGAACTTCAGAAATATGACTGCCTCGCCTAGTAGGGGAAAAACGTTTACTATGCTATTTGGGGCAAAACAAACTTGTATTTGGAGAACTAAGCTGGCTATGCTATGCAACAGAGCAGACCAAAGGGGAAGCGCTCACAGATATAACCTCAAATGATGTTTGCCAACTTACATAAGTGCAGAAGACTTTGGAGAAAATTACAGGGAGTTGGTTTCCAGAATCAACAAATTCTGTGGAGCCACAGGAATACTGAATATGTCTGGCTTGGCAAAGTTCCTGGGTTCAGACCCACAAGGTTTGATGTCTATAGAAGATAACAGGTTTAAGATTAGGATGGCAGGGCTCAGTATATTAACACTTAAGGACTGCTTCTTGCTAGAAAAATTATAACTGCAATTGTAAGGTATTTGCCTTCAGAGGTTATCAAAATAGGGGGAATGGGTGATGCAGATTAAAAATAAATATTTATTTTTTTTATTTTTTTGCCATTTTTTTTAAAAAAGAGCTTTTGGGTTTCATTAAATAAAGCTTTTCCTGTGCCAAAAATAAAATATAATTATTCTCATAACATATTCCTCATAATGCAATGCCTATACATAGGATTTCTCATTCTCTGTGTTCTGAAGTGTTCCGGAAAAAATTTGCTGAGCACCCCACAGTTTGTATTAAAAACAAAAATTTGAACAGCTATGTGTAAATTAATTGTAAGCAGCATACGGGTAAGGGAACAATCTAGTTCAAAGGATGATTAATCATCTCCAGTTCAAGACATGTTGAACAAAATTTATTTCTTCCAGACTTCTGGATCCCCAAACCAAACCCTTGTGTTTCCACAAACTAACATGCCTAGAAACATACAGTCGAAAACTCAGGAAATTTATTCTAGTTCATGGGAGCACTGACTGCAATAAGTGTCATATTATTCATGATACTGTGGGAATCTCTTTTATTGGGATAAAAACCACTAAATAACTTGCTGGTGGTCCCCCTTATTCAAGTTACTGAATAACCTTGATCTTACTTTTTTGGGGGGGTACTATTATGCATTTCAGCAACGCTTATATTTTCTTTACCAATTTAAGTTGGCCATATTTTCCTCTGCATAATCTCTGTTCAGCAGAATGCTGAATGAAAAGGATTCTCTATTTCAAAAACAGTAGTGAGAAGGAGCATTGAAGAGCAAACAACTGCGTTCGATTAAAACAAAACAGGCCTCTTAGTCTTTTTGATCTTTCTTGACTTCCAAATCAGACACATTGAGTTCGACTTACTTACCACCACAATCAATTCAAAACCCTGTATATATCCAGATCATTAAATACATGCATTAGACAGATCTTTCATCTCCATCAAACTTCAAATACTCGCCCAGACAAGAACATTGCATTCAAAATGTGTTTTTCTTTCTTTGTAAGTATTTATTTGTCCAGGACCAATTTTTTTAGGGAGGATACTCCTTTTTTCTTCTTTTTCATTCTTTAAGCATCTTTAAAGCCTACATTTTTCTCAGTACGAGATGGTTTGCATATTCTAAAATGCATTTATGAACAAATAATCTGTCATAAGATGAAGGAAGCAAAAGTTGACACAAGATTTGTGGAAAACCTTGTCTATTTGGACTAGATTTAGGAAGATAATATTTGGGAACATTCAACAAGTAGCCTGTAGAGATTCTGTCATCTAGGTCAGCGGTCGCCAACTGGTGGGCTGTAAGAAAATTTTGGTGGGCTGCAGAGAAATCTCACCCCCAGAGCATCCCCCCAAAGCAATTAATCCAGACTGCACAGAAACACAAGTTCCCCTCGCCCACATGGTCTGCAGGAACCCTCCCCACCCACTACTCCTTACTTGGCAAACTTGCCTGCTAAGCTGCTATTTTTCCTTTTTCCGACCATCATTTGTTCTGCTGTGCTGGGAGATTTAGATTAGCTAGGAAGCAGAAAATGGTTGGATTTCTTGTTTTCTAGCTAGTCTTTAGATCTTCACCTCTGCTTTTGAGCACAGCCGAACCTCCCTTAGGACTGAAGGCTCTATTATTCAGTGCAGACTCACAGCAATCAAATTTTATGTGACAGACTCAGGTAGCCGATGGCAGATAGATCCCTGAATGAATCTGTCTGCCTGCTTTGCCTGATTTTGGATAAAAGTTGCTCTTTTTCTAATAAAAAAAATCAGTATTTATATTTATATTTACATACAAGCTATGCCTAGCCAGTCACATGACCACCAAGCCACACCCACAAATTAGGCCATGCCCAAGAACTGATTGTTAAGTTGAATCCTACCCTATGTCTGTGTGTTTGTGTGTGTGTGTGTAAGAGAAGGAGGGAGAGAGATTAGATCAGATCTCCCTCTCTCCCACCAACATCAGCAAGCCACCACAGTCAAAATTCATATTATGAGTTTGGTGGTCCCTGAGGTCCAAAAGGTCCTGATCTAGGTCATAGTTGTCCCAAAGCTGCTTTTCCAGGAGGCAATTGGACTTTCTTGTTTTTTCTTAGAAGGCATTTTGCTTCTCATCCAAAAAGCTTCTTCAGCTCTGACGGGATAGTAGGGAATAGAATGATTTATATTCTCATCCAAGGACACAAATAAACCTCCAGGTGCTTCAACGACCCTCTACAAGGATGCAAATGACCAGCTGTCTGCAAGGAATATAAATCCTTCCATTCCCCACTGTCAAGAGTTGAAGAAGCTGCTTGGATGACAACTGAAACATCTTCAAAGAAAAAAAACAAAAAAGTCCAGTTTCCTCCTAAAAAAAGCATCTTTGGGCTATTCAACAAGTAACAAAGTAGAGAGAGTTCACATCAATTTGTAGTTGCCAGATGTACAAAGTATCAGGTGTGAAGCAGCGCCTGCTCATAGTAGAGGTTAAATTTCAACTTGGTGAAGTCCAAAGAAGTCCAGTATATGAATTACAGTATCCTAACATATTTACAGGGTCCAAAATTAGGTAGGGTGATAATATTATTAGTGGGTTAAATACGAAGCAGAAAGGATGTATCTGTTTCATTCTGAACAACCTGCATTGATTTATAGAAAAGAAAAAGAACCTTGTGAAACAAAGTAAGTAATGTAAGAGCAATGGAGTCTTGCTTCTGAATCTGAGATAAGCATCCAATAACTGCCCTCTTGATATTTTTTTTTAATATATACATCCTCCCCATCAATATCCATGTGTATTTTGGGGCTGGCAAATTGGGATGTGAGTAAATGCCTAGCAATCTTGCAAGGAAGTGCACCCAGCTATGAATAATGATCCATAGATAACTGAAAAGGGAATTGGCGCAATAATTGTAACTCTAAGAACCGGGTGTTAAAATGCCCCTCTCTGCTGCTAAAATGTGGTTAATTTCCCACTAAATATCAACAATGCCAATTTTTTTCCATAGAATTTTATTGATTCTACTTCAGTCAATTTTCAGTCCACTTCATCATTGCTTAAGCAACCATTTATTCAGATTTCCTTATTGTAATTTGTCTAAGATTTACATCTCAATGTTAAAGTTTATTTCCCCTCTCCAAAATTTGTAAACATTTAAAAAACCAGAACTAATGATAAACGCAAACTCATATAGTTGGAAAATAACAGAACTAGATCTGTTCCTCAGTTGTCAGAAATTCACAAAGTGCATAGTAGCAATATCACTTAGACTTATATATCGCTTCTCAGTGCTTTGCAGCCCTAAGTGGTTTACAGAGCAGTTTACATATTGCACCAAACAATCTGGGTCCTCATTTTACCGACCTCGGAAGGATGGAAGGCTGAGTCAGTGTGGATCAAACCCCTGGCCAAGTTAGCCTGCAATACTTCATTCTCACCACTGTGATTCCATGGCTCATATCTTTGTTTGATATTAGTTAGTTAGATCTTAATCTGTCTACATTTGTGCTTCCTTCTGGATGTGTGGACTTCTACTCCCAATGATTTCTAGCCAGCAAGCTCATGGTTGAGTGTTCATGGAATGGAACTCTTTTATGTCTAGAAGCTGCCAAGATTTACAAATGCTGGCCTACATAGATGTATTTAATTTTCAAGTATTGAAACAATGCAAAATAAATATTCCCCCACTGAATAAATAGCACTTCTCCACAAATGATATTTCAGGACTAAATTTTACTGAGATGGATTTATTCTACAAATGTAGAAAGCACTTATAATTTCAGTGTTCTCTATATTTTTTACATACCCCAACACTGTAACTTAACATTTTTGCCTTCTCAGAATAACAAAACTGCCAACCTACCATTTTGCTTCTGCCAAAGCATATTTTCCTCTCTAAATCCTGCCTGTAAAATTAAGGCTGCTAAAAATACATAGCTTATTTTTTGTAGTTTGTAATTCACAATGGCTTTCTTGGGAGGTGGAGCTAGTAAATTGGTATGTGGATAAGCACCTGGTATGTTTGCAAGGGCCTCCACCAGGAATAATCCTGTGGTCGCAGTGATAATTAAAAAGAGGAATTGGCATGACAAATGCTTTGGTGGGAAAAGGCTTCAAATTGGGCAGGTGGTTGCTGGGTGTCTAAAAACTACTCTACAAATTAGATGGTGCAGATGAGCCATGAAGGACTGTGTGTAGCCTTTTCATCTTTTAAGTATACTGCATGTATGTTTCCATAAGATCGTTTTAATAGCTCTACTGGCGTTGGAAAGAAATTAAAACAAGACATCCCGCAGAACGCAAATATGCTCAGCCATAATGGTTTGCTGAAGTTTAGAATCAAGTTGTAGAAACTTAGCCATTGTGACTCATAAGCCATGGTTTGTAATTCAGTGTTCTGTGCAAATGCAGTTACTAAACTAGGAAGCAGCACCTAACCAATCAGTTTATCTAAGAGTAGCTAAGCAGGGTTGATTGGAAGTTAGATGGGGGAACGAACTACCAGAATGAGAGAACAGCAAGCCATTATGTGGTGCAGCTCAGAAAATGACAGATTGTCTCATCTCAAGAGACTTCATATTGTTACTGCAGTTTATTTAAATGTCTATGGAGATTAAATGCCTATGGCAGCTTGTTTACTACTGCACAGAATAAAGTTATGTATAATCAGAACTGTAGCATTTTGTAGGAAAACATTTTATCTGGCAAGAAAAGATGACAGTCCTGGGATTTAGCAACAGACATCCATCTGGACCAGTTCAGGAGACCTAAGATTGGACAATAATCCAGACTGGAGAATGAATCAGGAAGTTCATGCAAGAAAACAAGCCAGGATGATTTAGAGCAATAAATATTGGAAAATCAAGCAAGTCTTAAAAATTGGCTTGTTATTCAAGCATTGCTCCTATACAATTGATAGCTTTTAATTTTCCTTCCTGCCCAGCTTATCCAGCAGCCTCTGCCTAAACCTGGAAGGTGCTTTGCTAAGGAAATGCTCACAGGGGTTCCAGGGCAGGTACACTATATCCGAGGTTTCCTGGGGAAGCCGTAGTTTGCCCTGTCTCACTTCAGGCAACAACAATTCTTGGCTGAGGGAAGAAACTGTTTCTTAGATCTTGGCATCCCCTCCAAATAATTGACAGTCAAAAACAGCACTTTAAACCAGGCCCAGAAACTCATGTATCATTACAGTGATCATGTATGAACCTAAAAAAGCCCCATTTCAATTAAGACTTTACCACAGGGGTCCCAACTACTGGGCCCTGGGCCAGTACCGGTCCATGGATCATTTTGTACCAGGCCACAAAGAATGAATAATCATGATTAAAATATATATTTTATATTAGCTAAAGCTAAGAAGCCCTTTACTATTGGGGAAGAATTGATTTTGCCGGTCCTTGAAAAAGTGTTTCTGCATGAAACTGGTCCCTGGTACAAAAAAGGTTGGGGACCACTGCTTTAGCAGACATATTTTCCATAAGCAATTTTTGGAAGGTTTTCAAACTACATTGCAATAGTCCATAAAAGAGCAATTCCTCTTTATAGCCTGACTGCATATACGAGGCTGGGATTCCAAGCAATGTTCTGGAATTTACTGTAGATAGTCCTCGTTTAGCGATTGTAATAGGGGCAAGTTGGTGGTTATACAAAGCAGTCACTTAACAAAAACCACATGACGCCAAACCAATTTGCCTTCAATTTTATTTTAATTTTCAATAGCTTCTTGCTACTTCCTTCAGCTGATCTGATGGTCTTTCTGAGGACACATTGGAGTAAGTAAATAAGCAAGTGAAAAGAGCAGAGATGCTGCAAAGGTCATACACTCGAGAACTGGTTCCAAAGCATTTTTAGTATCATAAGTTTGATCTCTAAGCAAGGACTACCTGTAAATTATTGAAGAATCCGGATGCCTTAAACTCATCCTCTCGATGAAAGAAATCTGATGTGAAGAATATCTTTTAAGAAATTCCTCAAGGCAGCACATTATGGAAAGAAACCATTAAGATTCTACTATCAGGCTCAAATCATTCTTAGCAAAAAGATTTATAGCACCTTCATGCCATGACTAGGAAGTAGAGATAAAAGTTGTGTTTTGGTTCTGAAACACAAGTAATAGTCTATTTGGCAGACTAGATTAAAGCAGATCGGGGCCTCAAGTTGCCTTGAAAGACTTCAGCTTCTGCTCTAAATTCTGCCTTCCCAGACACTTAACAAATCAAAAACATATGAGAGCAGGGTAATTCCTCCCCTTGAAACTCTCAAGCACAGGGAGAAACCAACTGATAATGCACTATTCCTTCCCTTCTTCCATCCAGAATCTTTCAGGTCTTCAAAGATTATATGGACTATGGACAATAGGGTAGAAGCCCACTTTTTAATGCTAAAATCCCAAGAATCTGGGGCACCTCAGCACAAACATTTATATAAAGCTGGAGGGATTAAAATCTAGAGTAGCAAAATTCAAAGCACAAAGAACATTTTACTAGTGCACGCCAACAGCCAACAGCAATCCTGGATCAGGGGAAATGTACTTTTTATGTTACCATAATTATCATTGAAAATATTATTACGAACAAAAGACAAAAGGCCATCCCAGATAAAGTATGCTTGGTAGATATCACCTCCCAAATTAATCCCTTTGCTAGTCATGTCAGCATTTCTTTCTTGTCTGGGTTACTTGTTTCTGCATTCCTAGGATACATAAAAAATAACCCTGATAAAATGAAGTTAGATTGGGGCATTTGGATTCTGAACTAATCATACTGAGGGCAGAAATCTATTTTAAAGCAACCTTAATATAACTGGTTCCTCTGGTTTGGCCATTAGAAAGTTAAAAAAGAATCACAATGTGCCTTCCTGAAACTTAAATGCATTTTGTGTCCTCCATTCTGAAATAACAAAACCAGTCTTTTTTCCTTGTAACTTTCTTTCACCTATTTGTTAATTGCCATTTTAATTCTTCAGTTTACTTTTCTTAAGGCTAAATGTATCAGGTCTTTCAATCTGTCTTTACATATCTCATCCCTGATTATCCTCATCCTTCTTTGAACCTGTTCCATTGTGATCCTTCTTTAAACGATGGTGCCCAACATTGGATGACTTGGGAGTCTCAACAATGCAAAGCAAATTTATTACTGACTTAGAAATAACGCTTCGGTTGATGTAGCCTAGAATTGCATTAGTTTCCTTTGCAATTGTTTCACACTGCAGTCAACAATAACTGTATTCCAAGATTTTTTTTTCACATTAACTATTAGCCAGCCAGGAATACCTTTTTTTTTTTTTACTTCTGCATTGGATCACTGTTTGTAAGTGAACAACTATACATTTGTCTCCCTTAAATTTTAGTGTTATTTTCAAGTCATTTATCTAGGAAAATTGTTCTAAAGTTTATGTTTCTGAATGTTTCATTACCAGGCCAGGTAACATCTTCAGCGGAGTTTGGGGGATGTCAGTGTCAATGATCTTCTGCTTATAAGGGCTTCAGGTGTGGATGTGTCAAGTGAGAGTCTTGTGATGTATAACATGAGAGTCATCAGTGAGACTTGTGATGGGTAGGTTACATCAGGTGAAGGTCATTATGTGGTGAACTGTTGGTGGATGGGTTGCATGGTTGAGAAACAGTGCTGTATCTGGTTGGCTGTATGGCTGATTTGGATTCTGAGGGGTTTGTAGACTGGTTGTCGGTCAATGAGTCAGTTGATGGAATTGCTTGTGAGTGTCAGACTTCAATGAACTCACAAACACGGCAGGTGTTAGCGTGGCCGAAGATTTTTGTGTTGCTCCAATCGAATTGGTGCTGTTTGATGTTGGTATGGGTAGAGATGTGTTTCTTATTTTTGTTCTTCCTGCTTTTAAAGCCTCATAGAATCATTCAGATTGGATACTCACGACATAAAATAAATATTAATCAATATCACATCCATTTTTGTGTCATCTGATGATGTGATAAACATTCCTGCCACTTTTTCATCCTGGTCATTCGTAAAAAATATTGATAAGCCATAGGATCCAGGATTCAATTTGTGATATTCCATGTGAATCTCTCCCCAACTTGATAGGAGTATTTGAGTGTTATTTTCAAGCCAGATATCAGCTATTAACAAAAAAGATTAATTTTCAAAGAAAGAATTAACTGTTTGCGGGAAACATAGTGGAAAGAACCTAAACACAATCAGGTTCCAATCTAAACACAGACAAAAAATCTCTGTCTCCAAATATTCTTTAGTTTGTTGGACAAAAAAAAAAAAAGGAAATTTAGCTTAAACATTGTTACATAGGAGACTTTCAAAACTTTACATAGTCTCTTGGATACTTTGGTTTTGGTTTCTGATATTTGACAAAAACTGATGTTCCAGTTCCTTTAAGAACTTCATTGGGTTTATTCTCCGCTGGAAAAAAAGGACAAATAAGACCATTACTAAACAAATTTACACATTTACATTTTTCAAGGATCCAAGTGCTTGAAGAGGAAGTAAATTTCCAAGGTAATTTAGCGGTTGTTAACTTTTTATTATATTATATACGTATATAATATTAATATATATATATATATTATGATATTATATAATATGATATATATATGATATATATATTATTATATATATATCATATATATGATATATGTGTGTGTGTTGTGTTTCAGCTTCCTTTCGGGTATTATTCCACGTTCATCTGTTAGTGCTGTTAAAGTTGTCAGCAACGATTTCAGGCAGAATCTCATCTTGCATCATCAGGCTTTCTGTATGGATGTGGGGTCTACACAGCTTCTTGGTTTTCAAATTCTGAGGCTGGTACATGTCTGATTTGGCTAGGAGCCTGGTCTTGTTCACTGGACTTGGGAGTTTGATTGATTGGTGTTTCTGGTTTCTTCTGTCTGTTTTTGTGGGCTTTGGACTGGTGGCAACACTTCTTCTTTCTGTGTTGGAGGCTTTTCAGTGCAGCTTGGCTTCGTGTGAAGGACGGCTGCTATCCTTAATATATAATAATATTATATATATATTATATACTATAATATATCTAAATATATATATATATATATATATATAGTAATCATATATATATATACACACACACACACACACACACACATATTCACACGCTATATATTCTATATGAATCTAGCTATCCTAATTGGATAGCACCGTCCTTTCACACGAAGCCAAAGCTGCACTGGGAAAGCCTCCAACACAGAAAAAGGTGTTGCCCAGCCAATCAAGCCTTTTTATCATATGGGAGGGAGGCACTACAGGACAAAATCAGCAAGGATCCTTCCAAAAACACAACATTAAAACAAGCATTCTGCACAAAACAGAAAAAATATCCACCATCTAAGGGAAAATCCCTAAAGACCAAAAATCAACGTTAGGCAAAACCAAGGAGATATACGAAATCCCTTGCACTGCTGTTCCCACCACATACATAGTGACAATA
Source organism: Laticauda laticaudata (assembly GCA_004320025.1). Taxonomy (NCBI): domain Eukaryota; kingdom Metazoa; phylum Chordata; class Lepidosauria; order Squamata; family Elapidae; genus Laticauda; species Laticauda laticaudata. Next base: position 74,367 of record BHFT01001699.1, read on the forward strand.
CTAACAGAAGAATTTAGTGCCACGCATTGAAGAACACAAGAACTCAATCAAAAAGAAGAACTTGCAACCTGCTTTCCCTGGTCTAAAACCACCTCACAAAGCACACAGGAGCATGAAATTGACTTCTAAAAATACCAGAAACTATCGCCAAAACCGAACACTTCAAACACAGAGCTTAATCAGAGAAGCCCAGAGATAGACAAAACGGCCCACATAGCATGACATAAACGAGATGATACCTCCCGCCTACCACCATTTTGGAAACCTGCCCTCATTAATTAAACGGAGATCCTAATTATGAAGAATGACACCAGACCCACACCCACAAGTGCCACAACCACAAGATGCTACCACCACACTTCCACACAGAAAAAAAACTCACACACCTACACAGAGAGGAGACACCGACCCGAAACCAGAAGCCATACTGCCAGCTAGCACCACTTACCGCTTCAAAACCCCCTCTTGACCATTACAGAAGCACAGACGATACACACAGTGTGGAGAATAACCAACCCGAACCCACTAAATCCACACAACGAACACGAAGGCCAAACAACAAGAATCACAGCTCACCAGCTCAAAATTCCCCCGACAGCAACCTAGATAACCTGAGCTACAAACAGGCCCGCACACCTAAGCAGAACACACCCCCAGCCAATCAGAACACAGCCAAACCCCCCTACCAATTCAGACCACAGCCAAACCCCACCCACACAAGTTCACACCCCCACTAGTGTAAAAGGCAGAAGCAGCCTGGCAAGCCACATATACTCTGAAGGAACGCAATGCGGAGCTGAAGAACAAGCCTGAGATGATGAATGAGACTTCATCGAAAACGTTGCCTAGATTTATCTTCTCAATTTCTATATGTTTTTAAGCTTCTCGCGTAGGTTACCTTACATTTGTGCTGTTTAGCTTCCTTCGGGTATTTATCCCACTTTCATTGTGAGAACTGTGAGACACACTTCCATACAGAAGGCCTGGATGATGGGCAGATGAGATTCTGCTGAATGTTGCGTACAACTCATTACAGAACTACAATGAGCTACAACTTTAAACAGACACTTACTAATGACGTGGGTATTACCCGGAAGGAAAGCTAACAGCACAAATGTATAGTACCCGCGAGACTTAAAAGAACAAAATATATATATATATATATATATTTAATAAAAAAACAAGATATAATATATATTTATATATATATCATATATATAAAATATTTTATATTATATTATAATTATATATTAATTCAAGAGGGAGGACCAGCTATTTTCTTCAGTCAGGTTAAGTACAATATCCCTGCCAATTTGTGAGTGCTGGCCTGTTAGGTAATCCATTCTGGTTAAATGTGATTACACAAATGACTATCTTTGGGTAGGGTTTTTTAAATAAAAGAACAGGAATAACAGAGTTGGCAAGGATTTTAGAAGTTTTCTAGTCCAATCCCCTGCTTAAACAAAAGACACTATACCACGGCTGACAAACTCGTGGCCCACTGGCTGGCCATGCCTACGCCCAGTTTAGTGAAGGGGGAGAAAGTTGCGATATGTCACGTGATGCTGCTGTGATGACATGAGCTTGAATCCCTGCTCTATACCATTTCAGACAAATTGTTGTCCAATCTCTTTTTAAAAACCTCCAATTTTGGAGCAGCCACAACTTCTGGAGGCAAGCCATTCCTTTGATGGATTGTTCTACAATGATTGTTCTATAATGATAAGCTACAACATGTATACATATAACAGTCCTGAGCTTTGTTCCTATGTATATACCAGGGGTGTCAAACTCAAGGCCTCCCGCAGCACTTTGTGGCTGAAGACATGCCCTGTTTTGGCTGCCAGAGGCACTGTGGGCTGGAAAGTGCTGCAGGAGGCCATCCAGGCTGAACATGGGGCACTGGGGGAACCATGCACAGACCCCTCTGTGCCCCATTTTGACCGGCAGGGTGCTGCAGGAGGCATCCGTCCCATCTCATCTCCACCCCCATCTCCGACCGGCTCGCAGAGAAGTACAATGCTGATCTGGCCCTTGAAGAGATCCAGTTTGAAACTCCTGGTATATACCATTCACAATTCTTTCCAGAAATACTTGATGTAAAACAATCTTATATGTGTTTTCTCTTCCATAATGTATTTTCAGTATATGTGCATTGTACATGCATGTGCATGTGTATATATGCTCCCTTTTGTGTAAAAAAAAGATGAACAAATGATGTGTTCTGTATTAACTCTACAGCACTCTGCTGGTACATGAATTAAAATTAGTTTCATGTTTATTTTTAACTGTCAGCCTAACACAAAAATGGAAAATGCTTAAAATATAACTTAAAGGCCCTGATACAAGAAAGGAAAGAAATATTCTGTTGGAACAAGAATTTTAAGACATGATCTGTATCTACTAAGTGTTCTGATGTTTTCTTTGGAATGGTTAATTCAAATAAATGTGTGGTAAAAAAAAGCTACTTAATAGCTTGATGTAAGTAATATTTCCTAAACACCCTGCAAGAACATGAAACTTGGTACATTTTTCAAAAGGAAAGATGGTGGCTCAATGGAAAGGCACACATCTTTATTCAATCCTTGCCACCTCCAACTAGGGCTGAGCAAGATTTTCATTTGTCGTAGCTATTTGGTCTCTCCTTCCTAAATGAAAAAAAAGATGGAACACGAGGAATTTGCTTATGAGCCCAGTGAGATCTTGTAGCCCACCCAATGAGTGCAGATTTAGATATCATTTCACATCTCTGTACTAAATTTTCAAATCAATAAAAAGCAACAGACACATTCTATGCATTAGCCAAGAAATCCAAGGAAACACTGGCTGTACTTTTAACAATGATTAACTTGGAAGATTCAGCTTAACTATCTTAATAAGATTATTAAACTGTGTTGACAAGTACAGGGGGGTTCTTTGCTCAACTTTATGTTGTGTGTCACTTTAGGCCTTTCCTGGTTAGGGAGGCTCTCCGCTTGGTCTTTTCCCTTTTCGACTATTGCAACATGGTCTACGTGGGACTACCCTTGAAAAATACCCAGAAGGTATTGAATGTGGCCATGTAAACCATTTTGTATGCCCCAAGGATGCAGTATGTTACACCTTCATTGTATAAGTTGCACTGAGGGCCGGTTTGCTTCTGGGTCCAATTCAAGGTATTGGTTATGACTTTTAAAGCCTTACATGGCATGGGAATAGGTTACCTGCAGGATGGTCTTCACCCCACTGCATTAACCTGCTCAGGCAGGGGTGGTATGTTCCAGACCCCATCAGTCTAATTAGCAGGATCCAGGAGGAGAAGGTTCTGTGCAATTGCCTCTCCCTTTGAAACATTCTCTCTCCAGAGGCATAACAGGATCCCACTCTCTTGGATTTTTAAAAATGTCTAAAAACCTGGCTCTGCTATCTTGTTTGGTGCTCACACAAAGGAGCACCTGGCCTTGGGGCTGATTACTACCTGGAAGGTCAGCCTCCCACCTTTTAATTAATTTTTAATATTAAATTTAAACATCTTTGGCTCTTATATACAGTTTTTACATTTTAATATTTTACTTGTTACACATTTTATTTCTACATATTTGCCTCGTGATTCTCTGTGAGAGAGATGGGCAATTTCTAAATTTTGATAAATAAACAAATAAAAATATTTGGATACTCACTAAAAAGTGTTTTTTTAGGATTGCAGTTAGGTTTGTTTGAATTTCTCTTCATCTCTCTTAATGAGCTTTATGATTTGTTAGGGATCTGACCCCAAACGCCCTTGATTTAATTCAATATCCAAGCAAGAACAATGCAAGGAAGAAACACATTATAATATTTCATGATGAATTAAGTAGATTGTTTGTAAGTCCTTGTTCTTATTTGCTCCAAATTACGGAATCATTCCAACCAGCCATGTGTGAGGAGGGGCTATTTAATCCTTTCCTTTCAGGCGCTTCCTTTTCAAAATTTCACTTTCCATCTTTTATAATGATCAGAGCCAGAAAAAAAATAATGTAGACAATTCTCAATGGATTCTTAGAAGTAAGGGCATAGAATTCAGCTCATAGAGAAACATGCACAGAAAAGATTTTCTGCAATTGTCCAATATTGTTGAGAATAAGAAGTCTGGACTTTGGAAGAAAAAGAATAGATAGCAAATAGTAGGAAGTGAAGTTTAAGTGTTCTACAAATTTCTACTTTTGCAGATATCAATTGACAATACACCTGCAGTGGTAACCTTAGAATAAATTGGAAAATTGATGTGAATTAGCTTATTTAAAAATAAAATATACTTCGTTTGTTCTGTACAATTGGTTTGATCTTTTAAAGTTTTTATGGAAATCTAATGAGTTTAAAAAGTTTAAGACAAATTAAAGTAATACTGAAATAATAAAAAGAATAGTCAGCCTTAAGCTAGATAATACGCTATTACAGTACACACATCTAACTTTTTTATATTAAAAAAAAGGTGTACTTACATTTTCCAGTCTTTTGGATAGCTCTTTCTTTTCTTTTTTCTTTTCTCTTAATTCATTTTCTAGATCCAATATTTTCAACTGAAAAGATTGCTCCTTAGAATTGATTTTTCCTAGTTCCTCTGTTAACTGTAAGAATTAAACATTTTAAGTTTCACTTGAATTACATAGCTTTTCAACTTCAACAGTAAACTATTTTATGTTTCTGTGAGTGATCACCAACATGCTTGTCTGTTATAGAAATCCATATTTTAATAGAAAAACCACGAAGAAAAAATATATTGAAATTATATACCGTTTCTCCAATAATACGGCCTCCCTCAAAAGGAAGTCCCAGCATGTTTTATAGGCATGAAATGAAATTAAGCCCCTCCCCCCAAATTAACATGCAAAATGGGGGGAATGGTGGGGGGCTTGCCCTTAGGAAGTACTTTTGTTGCACACCCGGATATCGTGCTGCCTGTGTTGACCCTGATACGAAGTGCCCCACCAATGCCGAGGTCAACATCCAAGCCATTGCCACCCGCCCAAAGATGCAAGGGGGACGAATTAAGTCACCCCCGAAAAGACAGCCTGGCCTTTTTTGGGGATTGAAAAAAAAATAAGACCCAGCCTTATTATATGAGAAACACAGGTAGTTTTGATTTGTTTCCATTAACCTTCAAGTATAGTGTGAATATTTTCAAAAAAACCCTGTAGTTTTCAAATAATCACTCAAATGGAAATGATAGTATTTTTCTAATTTTGTCTGCCAACTTCTTGGCTCAAACTAAAATATCAAATTTTACTTTTGTTAAATCTACATCTATCTTTGAAACCAAGTATTGGCTGAACCCTTCCCTTTTCCACTTAGAGAAACTAATTGAACATTTTTTTTCCTCGTAAGGTTATTATGATCCAGAAGAAAGTTTTGGTTCAACCCTTGCTATTAGTTATATTCTGGGGGAGGGGACTCCCTTTGTGGATCCCTTTTAAACAATTTGATTTTTTTAACCCAATGAGTAATTTTATCTTATGTCCTTTGACATTTTAGTATGTTCTATTTGTTTATCAGGATGGGTTTTTTTTCAAAAGGAGGATTTAAAATTTATTTTTCTCCATACTGTTCTTTTTTCATGAATTAAGTTAATTTTAAGGAGATTTTCAGTATGTTTCATCCCAAACTGGAGGAGTTATAGAACCTAGGGGTGGGTTAAAAGAGAGATCAGCCTAGATTATGAACAGATTAAATCCAACACCTTTTGAATTTTGTGGATCCTAATCTAACTCCAAGCATATGCTAACTGTTAGTTGAGAAGATTCTAAACTGTTAAGTATCAAATAAGTCAGTAATAAATCAGTTTAAATCAACCTTCAGGTGTGGACCTGGTCTTCCTCACCTGAACAAACTGTCTTATACATTATATAAGTACATACATGGAAATCAAATAAAAAGAAAATCAAAAGAATTTCTCTAACATGGAAAGGATAGATACAGACAGAGGCATGTCTTAGATTTACTAAAGATTAGGCACACTGCCATTTCTTTTAGTTGTGAGTTTTAGTTTCAATGTGAGTAAAAACCATTAGGTTACAGATAAACCGAGCAATTTATTTCAAGCATAATTCTATTTTATGCATCTTTTACACTCCATATTTACATTTCACTACAATGTTAATATGTAAAGAATTTAAAATTGAATGTGTCTTTACACATTCCTGAATGCATTTTCATTTCACAAAAAGCACATTACTAAACATATTTATATATTTTAAAATCCATTTTGTTCCATTTTTAAAAACCAAATTTTGTAATGGCAGGAAATCCAAAAGATACTTATGTTACAATGTGCAATTAGTTTAGAGGAACTAGTCCTCTAAATTAGGATAGGTTTTGATCTAGGACTTTTGAACAGGAATTAGGATAGGTTTTGATCTAGGACTTTTGAACAGGAAGGCAGAAAGGAAATTAAAAAGGAAATTCTTTCACAATATAACAATTGTTCTGTATATATAAATCTCCTTTAAAATATATATCATTCACCCCAAAAAGATTTTTAAATTAATTGGGAAGCATTATATATGTGATCTTTGCAGTTATGCATATAATCCTCAACTTACAAGTTTGTTTGTTTGTTTATTTATTTAATTTATATTGCTGCCTATTCGCCTATGGCGACTCAAGGCGGCTTACACAATGTAATGACCATTCAAACTTACAATGGCACTAAAAAAAGTAACTTATGACTGTTTTTTACTTTACGATCATTGTAGTATCTCCATGGTTATGTGATAAAAATTCAGATGCTTGGCAACTGACTCATACTTATGATGGCTGCAGTGTCCCGGGATCATGTGATCCACTTTTGTGACCTTCTGACAAGCAAAGTCAATAGGTTCACTTAACCATGTTACTAACTTGACACCTGATTCACTTTACAATTGTGGCAAGAAAGGTCGTAATATGGGACAAAACTTACAAGTGTCTCACTTAGCAACAGAAATTATGGCTCAATTGTGCTTGTAAGTTGAGAACTATCTGTATAGAGACATGTCATTCTTAATTTTATTAACAAAACATTCATCCGTCAATATTAATTTTACCTGTTTCCTTGCATCTTCCAAAGCAGCTTCTAGCTGTCTTGCTAAAGCATCATATTCTGTAAGTTTCTGTTTAAACTGCAGTTCAGTTTTCTGAAGGCTGTCTTCTTGATTCACCAACTGATTTTCCAGTTCTTTGTTTTGCAATTCAATTTCTTCTAGCTTTCTTTTAAGTCAAATATATACATATATATATATATACAAGCATAAGAATACCACACAGAAATAAGTAGGAATAAGTAGCTTTGAAGAAAAGCAAACATCACACTTACCTTTTAACTTCCTCATATTTTAGCTGAATGTTGTAATTTTCCTCCTCCAAAGAAAGCTGTTTCAAGAATTCATCGCTATGATTTATCTGTTTAAAAAAGGGGGAGAATTGTTCGCATATCCAACAAAACTATACAGAAATGAACTGCTGTGAAACTAGCTGTAATATTGGCAGATAAACCCACTGTAAATACAAATTAGTTGGACTGTACTTTGCAAGAGTAATATACAAAAGTCCAAGATTGTGGAAGATCCAGTTCAGGGAGAATCACAATGGCAATAGCACTTAGACTTCTATACTACTTCACAGTGCTTAACAGCCCTTTCTGAGCAGTTTAGAGTCAGCATATTGTTCCCAACAATTGGGCTTCTCATTTTATCGACCTCAAAAGATGGAAAGGTAAGCCAGTCAGAGTTGAACTGCTGAAAATCACCAGAATTAGTCTGCAATACTGCATCCCCACAGCTATTTTCAATAATTGCTTTCCCATCAGCCCTACACACAAGAAGGTATGGACATCAAGATCAATTCATTAGATCCTGCTTTGGTTCTTCTCACCTTCTGAATTAAACTTAACAATGGCAGGAAATGGACTCATTTTCTGTTATGTCAGCAAGTGTTCAGCTGAGTCCATCTTCTTTGGGATGGTTAAGCAGATATATTTACATTGTCTTGGTTGTGCTTTTGTGATGTTATTTTTTCACTGCATTGTTGTGATACTCACACTCCAATGCTTTATTTACTATGCCAATTAGTTTTGCGACTTTAGTCATTTTGATGCAAATTAGTAAGAGTGCATTTGCTGGAAAGAGACTAACACACATACTAAATAAACAAAAAAAAAACCCTTTTGAATTTTAAAAGTTTTATGTATTGCTATGAAGCATGCAACCATGCATTTGGACACATGTTTGTTTAGATAGTGGCTTCTTATTGAAACAAACTTCAATAGAGAGATAAAGTTAATTTCAGCAAAATTGAGATTTGGTAATCACTGTATGTTGGGACATTTTCAGACAGCTGTTGAAAATTAGGGCTTCTGAATTAGATATGGATGGAACCATTGCTTGCACTGAAACTCTCAGCATTACTCACTTCACAGGGTTTTTGTTGGGGAGAAATAGAATGGGGAACAAGTATTAAATATGTCTGCCACCTGTATAAAGGTGGGATAATAATAAAATAAGAAATACATTATTCTTCCATTGTATTATAACAGTTTTATTATTTGCTATCTCTCATGTTTATCCAAAGAATTCTCAAAATAGATAGCAATTATTTTATATAAACCCATGCCTCCCTTGCATCCTGTGTACCCTCTTGATCAGTGCCACATCCCCAGAAATCCTCCATGACCCAACCCCTCCCAATCCACACCCCCATTCCTCTCCAATCACATTTTAAGTCTTCACCATTTAGCAAGAGAAAATTTCAGTTCCAATTTCCATTATAAGTTCAGGACTATCTGTATGTAATATTTTTAAATGCCTAGTGGAATGCAATGTATTTGCATTCTACTGTCTACTGAATGAGTGAAATTCAGTGTCTACTGAAAAGACACTGTTTTGTGTCCCAACTACCTTTCCTACCCAGGAGCAACTAATTTCTGAATAATACTGATCAAGTAGGTGTTCTGTACAATTGGGCCCATTTCATGCCCAAATCCCACTTTGAAATGAATTGTACAGAACACCTACTTTAAAAACAACAGAAAAGAACAATTTGGAACATTAATTCCTTGAAAAACTGGAGTTAGCTTTAAGAAAAAAACAACTCCATTTTCAAAAAAGTTGATGATAGTCAATGTTCATGATGAGAGCCAAGTTGCCAGTTTTTAAAAAAATATTTTTCGGTGCTGGTTTAAATATCAAGCAGGAAAGTTTTATTCTCGAAGCACCTGAGCCTGTAGCTCCCTAATGGCTTTGGATTTTTCTACGCAGCTCTTTTGGCAGGAGAGGAGACTTTCCTGATCCTTCTGCAGTTTCTCTTCAGCTACTTTCTGTAAGCCACGGGCATATTCTACCTCCTTCTGGCGAGCCTCCGTTTGGCTCTTCATCTGCGTAATGGCATCGGGAGTGGAGGGGAAAAAACAGAGTTCAGTCACTTTGTTCACCTTCCTAGTCAAACCAAATACCAAAGAATGGAACACAAAGAATATATTATAGATTGGAACCACATACCGCATCCCTTTCTAAATCTCTGCCTTCTGTTATAGTTCTGCTGTCATGCATGATCTTTTCATATCTTGTTCTCATTTCTTCAGCTTTCACTTCTAATTTTGCCACCTAAGACATTTTATTTATTTAATTATTTATATATTTATACACACACACACACACACACACACAACAACAACATTAATTGACTAGATTTAGGATCATGTCAGTCAGTGGTGAACCGAGCATACTTGACAATGACACCCAAAGCGGATCATTCTTTAGCATCTCCTTCCTTTGTTGTTAAAAGTTTATTTGGTACAGTGGTTAAAGAATCAGACTAGTGGTTAAACAGTCATCCAAAAAAAGTGATGTTTGACAACTTCCAGGAGAAGAACAGTGAAATAATTATTTCTCCAAAGTAGTGGAGATGACAACACAGCAAAGAACAATAAGCATGGTTCAACTGAACTGTTCTGGACTTTGTCTGGAGATTGTACACTTGTGCTCTAGATGGCTGTTGTTAACCACCAACAGACGAGGGAAGCCATCAAAAGCTCTCAACAGTGATGGAGACTTTAAAGACAGTGGGTTCATCTAATCTCACTTTTTAAACTCTTTGGATTTACAATTATTTTAAACTTTAAAAAACTGTTCCATACGAGTTTAAAAAACCACCTGTTGTGTAAATTAACTTACAGCTTAAAGAATTTTTTAAAAAATGGCAAAAGCTAAGTAAGAATTTCACTGAAGAAATTTTTAAAAAAATGAAAGGAACAGACAAAATTAGATTAAGACTTTCGCTAAGAAGTTTGAAAAACTGAGGAAACAAAATAATATCTATGTGGAAATATAATTTTTTAATTTATTAGGAATGAAATAACTGAATGATTTTGAAAATTTAAAAGAAAGCACAGAAACCTAGACTTTGTGATTATAAAAATGGAACACTGGAGTCAGGTTCCAGGGAAGAAAGTGCAATTTACAATATGACAGACAAAGGCATGACACTAGAGACATTTCAGAGGATTTTGAAGAACTGGGACCGAAACGTATAGCTAAATTGACAGCAATGAATCTCCAAATGCATTATTTGGAAAATATTCTGTAGACAAAATGAAAATTATGAAAGAAAGCAATGTGCATATGTTTATTTAATTTGCACCCATTTAATTTGCTCAGCTGGTGTTAAAAAAAGAGAGAACAATGACTTCATATTGTGTTCTTATCACTTCCTATACATGAAACACAGAACTCTTGTGCCATTTTCAATTTTTTCTGTTGCAATGCAGCCAACTTGAAACATTTTGATGGAATAATGTGTATTGAGATTGCTTTGTTTTGATTTCAAAATGAAGTGGTTTTTTTACGTGATGCATAGCTCCAATAGATGTAAGGCTCTAAACCAGAATCCCCTACAGTGGTCAATATTGATTCCCAAAGGTTACTGTTGTTGTTGTTATTGTTATTATTATTATTATTATTTGTAGCACTATTTATTTTATTTTATTTTATTTTGTCAAGCGATTATAAGATAACAGGTAAAAGTATAAACATAGTTACAAAATACATGAAATGGATACATATAAGCAAAATAAAAAGAAACAATAGAACAGGGACAGTAGGCACGTTGATGCACTTAAGCACGCCCCCTACAGACCTCTTAGGAAAGGGGGTCAATAGTAGACAGTCTTAAGATTAAAGTTTTTGGGGTTTGGGGAAGAAACCACAGAGTCAATACATGTTTTGGGATTGTTGAACAATTTGAAACTTTATGAACTGAAAAATCCTGCTCTAAACTAAGGCAGAATTGCTAGAATAATAGGAAAATCATACTTTCAATTTATATTAAGTATAAGGAGAAAATATTTTCCAAATTAGGCTCACGGAAAACTTACCTCAATTTTGTACTGTTCAACCAGTTCTTCTTGCTGATGCACTTGTTTATGTACATTTTCAAGTTCAGCTTCTTCAGTAAGAAAATCTGCTTCCAAATCGGCTAGGGATGCCTACAATTGAGCATAACTTGTATAAGCACTGGTCATGAAAAATATAATGGCTGAAAAAAACAATTGGGATTTTTAAATAAAGGTTAGATAACATTCCGTATTATAAACTGAACTTTAGATTTACTTTTGAATAAGTCCCCTATTGGACTGAAAATCTTTCTTAATATACATTTTGAGAACTAGAATGAACTTTGAAAGCTTTTCATCCAAAATGAAGACCTTCACAAAAGGATTGGCGGGGTGGGAAACCCTATCTATTTCCATTACTGTATTTGCAGCAAATCAAGACAATCCTCTAAAGTTAAAGACAAATTATTTAGGGAAGCAACTCCTGGAATTTCGCTGAGGAAGTTGGGCTGCGTAATGTTTAACTATAAATAAAAGTTTAGATAACTTGCCTTTAGCCTTGAATTTTCAGTAGAAATCTTTTTATTTTCAGAAGCAACAAAATTAATCTTTTGGATAATCTTGTTCATTGACTTTCTTTCATCCTCTTCTATTCTGTTTAGATCCATTACAAGGTCTGTGGTTTGCCTTTCAAGTTTGAAATACAAGTCTTTAGCAATTAATATGTGTAATAGTATGCTGTAATACTATTTAATTATAAACACATTGTAATAATTATCATTGGTTTAAATATAATGTCCATTAGCAATTTTTAGATGTTTAGATGTATATATTTTTATACAGAAAACTGTGTTTCAATAAATAAAATCTACTTATTCTAACTGATGACATGAAAAGAAAAACATAATAAAATTAACTGATTGGGAATTTAAGACTTATTCAAGAGTAGCAATGTCTTATCTTATGTCCATCTACTTTGTGGTACGTTGTGCTATATTTCTCTAATGTATGTACAAAAGCAGTCAATTTAATAAAAACTGCAGTAGCACCCAGTTTGTATGGCTCCAAAACACTGCATTATAAATCTGCACTAGAAATGAGATATATGGTTTTATCTATGCTATTCCTAGTAATTAAACAGAGTAATTATGACATATTCCACCATTTATCACACTCAGTAAGTTCCATACATCTCACAATCTACTTACTGCAACAGCTGGAAAATTTTATAGACCCCAGAAACTGAAGTGCTCCTTGATGTACACAATACAGTAGACCCATGATTGACTATGGTGGAAAAAAAGGTGTCTGGCAATATCTTTTCTACTAATAAGTTTAACAAGGTTTGTGCTTCAGCTGACTTCATCAGTGTTTGATGGAAAAATAACTAATCCCTAACAGGAGAATTAATTCACTGCACTTAGTATAGGGATGTCAAACTCATGTTGTCACGGCTTTGCTAAATCGAGCATGGGCGTGCCAGCACGTGACACATACAGTCCATGGGCCAAAAGTTTGACAGCCATGACTTAGTAGCTTTCCTCTCTGCAATTAAGATGAACTGGAAATGTTCTTATCTACTCCAGCATTGAAATGCATATAAATTACTTTCTGTGAAGCGGTCGAATGATGGAATAATGATGTGGCAAACACCCTATTATACTGGCTACAGAAGAAATGTTGAAAAGAAGCAGCTAAAAAGAAGAAAATTATTCTGCCTCTCTTTTCAATATTGGCCATGGTCAAAGAGAAACTTGTTCTTTCAACAGCCACTATGGAAACCAAGTCATCTAACAGAAGAAACATTCAACCTATTCTTCCTCTAAAGGCCTGTTCATTTGTCTCGTCACCAATGGAGACCAAATGGGTATTTATATCCTAAATGGATATCTTGCAAATGAACCACAGTAGGAATAAATCTACCATAACAGAAGCAGGGCAGGAGCTAACTAATCATAAAGCTTTTGTATCCTCTTCTCAGGCAGTGTAATTGTTGCCCTACTAAAAAGTCTAACATAGACATTTTCCAAACTAGTTCACTGCTTAGGAAAAATGACCACAACTCAATGACCCACAGTAAGTGTGTTTTATTTCTAAAAACCACTGAGGCCACAGAAAAATGGCTGAAATCCAAAAATCTCTCTATTGTACAGTGGGGGGTTGTTATTTATTTAGTTCTTTTTATTTTGTTGATTCCTAACAAATGTCCAAGTAAAATATCCTAAGGAGAATGGAAATTATAAACATGACATACATTATATGAAAAATGAAAACAGGCTATGTTATACCCTTTAAAAAAGAGAATTATTTAGCCACAGGCATTTACTTACTTTTTTAGAGTTTCAACCTGGACTTCTAACATGATTTTTTCCTCTATTATGATCTCGTGATGACTTTTCCAGATATTAGAAGCTGAAAATGCCTCAGACAACTGGATTTCCTGGAGATAATACAAAATTTGGACTTTGTGTTTACAAGGACCCCTTTTTCAAATTCCATAAGCTTACCGTATATACTCGCATATAAGCCGACTTTGGAACGCTTTTTTCTTTTCCCAAAATTTGGGGGTCGGCTTATACGCGCATAAATCTGATTTGCTGGAGCAGCGACTTAGTGTGGCGGCTTTGCGCAATGAGAGTCTTTGCTCTCATCACGCGAAGTCGCTGCCTGACTTCGCGCGATGAGAGCCAAGACTCTCATCGCGTGAAGCCGCCACGCTAAAGTCGCTGCTCCAGCAAGTCGCTGGAGAAGTGCCACGCTAAGTCACTGCTGCAGCCCTCGCCTGGCCCTTTGCAGCCCTTGCATGGACCTTTACAGTCCTCGCCTGGACCTTTGCAGCCTTTCTCCCTGGATGGACGATGAGTCACAACTTTTGCCCTGCCGACTTTTCCCTCTGTATTTTTCCCTCTTATTTATTTCCCTCTAATTTAATGCGAGTTTTTGCAAAATGCCTCATTTTGGGGCAGTTTTTTAAGGCTCGGCTTATATGCGAGATCGGCTCATGTGCGAGTATATACGGTAGGAGAAATTGTTCTTCAAAGCAGTTTTTGAAGGTATTGCAGTAGGACACAGCATAACATTTGAAACCTCATCATAAATAAGAACATCACATAAGAACATCACAGTGGAATTTTCCAAAATACTAGGAATGTTTTTCCTCAGTGTATTAATGTTTTGTTCAGAAATGTATTTTTAAAGGAAAGACAAAGAAATGACCACAACCTTTAGTTGTTATCCCAGATAATTTCTTCTTCATTATCCACCAGATTTTACAGGCACTAGCTAACAAGATAAGTTTACTCAGAAATGTTTCTATTTCAACTGCCTGGGATGTCTGATTGGCAAATGCTAATAAGGTTACTATAAACAAGAAACCCAATAAGATCAGTATTGGAATTGTAAGTTTTTTAAAAAAACTGATTGGAACCTGGAAAGCATTTTGTATTAGAACTGCACTTCACCAGTTGCCACAGGTAACTGAAAGTTCCACTTACAGGAATAAATAGGGTGAAAAGAAGCAATGCTTTATTCTCCTTTTTTGCCTTGTCTACAGTCAAATTGAGCAGACTTTTGGGAAAATCCTACTCTTTAGGTAAACGGCAGAAATCCACAGATTACTAGCAGTACAAAGCTCCTAGTTCCTTATCTTCCAGGACAGAAACTTTAGAAATGCTTATTTACAAGTTTGCAGAATAATATGGGACTGCTAGCAACAAACACACATAAAAACACCTAATCCAAACAACAATAAGAAAAGCTTATTGTCAAAACACACACACACACACACACATATATATATATTCAGCTTCCTTCGGGTATTATCCCACGTCATTGTAGTGCTTTTAAAGTTGTAGCAAACTCAATACAGAATATTGTATTCAATACATACAAACTCAATACATGATGATGTATTGATGATGGCAGATGAGATTCTGCTGAAACGTTGCTACAACTTAAAAAGCACTACAATGACGTGGGATAATACCCGA
>BHFT01001700.1:6165-23168 GCA_004320025.1 Laticauda laticaudata
AGATCCCCCCCCCCCCTATATTTTTTGGTATCTATACTGCAGATAAAATTCACAGGGACAACTGAAATACACAGATATGTAAATATACGTACAACCACTCACACTTAGTACACAAAAGGACTGAGACATTATTTTCAAGTATAACTCTTGTTATAAACCAATGTTTGGAATGTGTCTGTATTTCCTGGTGGATGATTTGTCAAAATGCCTAGGAATTTCTGTTGCCATTGGCATCTAAATCAAATTCTGGTTACTTGTTGATATCATGTTGTAGTTCCTGGCCTCTTCATCCCTTTGTTCAGTGAGAAATCTGACATTCTCCTCAGAACAGTGGTAAGACAATATAATTCATAAAAATAATCAATGAAAAAGGGGAAAAAAGAGAATAAATATATCAATATAGTGAACAAAAAGATGGGTAGAGACCAGAGAGGAAAAGTAGTGGAGAGATGAATCAATCAATATCAATATCAATCAATATCAATCCAGCAGACAATTTAAGGGTGGAACTCTCCCATTTGGTCCCTAAGCTAACTGGAAAATCCAGGAGTTCAGGGTCTTGAGGGACGATAGGAGGGTGAGAGCAGATCTTAGCTTAGAGATAAATAATGTCATGATTATGTAGTGCATTTTGGAAGTGGTGACCCTTTGAGAGTTGTATGCAATGAAATTTCATTTTAATGTATTCCAATTTATGTACATTCAAAATGAAAATAAAGTTTCTACTCTATTCCAATCTCTTCAGTAGTCTTTAGATATCTTTTATTTTGGACAAAAAATTCATATCATTTCTATTGCTTGTTTTATTATTTTTAAGAACACTACAAGGGTAGAAATCCAGTAAATGATTTCCTCTGTCACATCAGGCAAGTAGAAAGAATTGCTGTGGTGAGATAAAATTTCTTGAGACATTTTTTAAAGCTGGAGTTGATGCTAGACCATCAAGTGAAGACAGGTTACTTTCCCCAGATTAGATCCCACTTTGGGAAATAGCATCTGCAATCAACTGCCACAGACTGCAGTGGGAATGACACCTGAAAGGAAGTGACACAGAAGAACTTCAAAATTGGCTCTCCATTATTCCAGAATGTAGGACAAGGAAATAATGGATTTAACTTACAAGAATCAGATTTTGATTTAACATAGGATGGGGAGAGAGGAAACAGAGCAATTTGCCAATGGAATCAACTACTAATCAACTAATGTTCTCATTCTATACTAGATATGTTTAAGTGAATGACAGATATTGGCCATGCTTGAATTTAGATTCCTGAAATAATGGCTGCTTTCCACTCTGAGTTTCAATAATACTTTCTTCTCTGTCAACTTTTACTAAAAATTGTATTCACATAAACATACACCATCACTCCTTATCATGGCTTAACCTCATTCAGGAATTTACATCTGCAAACAATACAGAAACAACTAACTTTCACTTTGACCTGAGTTGCTAGTTAATAAGTTAGCAATGAATACATCTCTGACAAATTCTGATTGGCTACTGTTCTGCAAATGATACATATTGGAAGAATAGTCAGAATTGGCTGCTCCATTTCAAATCTCAGATTAGAAAGCCTGGTTATCTAGAAGTGAAAGGGAGGGAGGGGAGGGGAGGGGAGGAGAGGAAGGAAGGAAGGAAGGAAGGAAGGAAGGAAGGAAGGAAGGAAGGAAGGAAGGAAGGAAGGAAGGAAGGACACTAAGATCTTCAGAACAGATCTTACTAGTTGTAGTACAATCTAAATGTTAGCAAACTGAAAGATTTCCAAGGTCTCTTTCAACTCTGTTATTTTGTCATTTGGGAGTTTCACATTTATAGGTTTCTCGTTGGTGCTAACAATACTTTAGAATGTTTTCTTCCTCCTGTTTTGGAAGTGCTGTATTCTTTTTCAGATGAATGCTGTAGATTTATCTCTTAATTGAAAGCTTCCCTGTTTGGCTACTGCTTTTATGTTATATTTTGGGGATTTTTTAATTCTGTATAGCAGCCTTAAAATCTGAATACAAACATGTAAGGCTTAAAGCTTGTAATTATCTAACTGTAATGCATATGTTGTGTTGTCAGGAAATGATGCAAACATTGATTAAACTAATAAATAATGAATGCATAAAACTGCACACCTAGTGACCTTCCTATTTCTACCCATCACCTCTCTTAAGCCCCGGTCACACTGCACCAACGGATGCAAAGAGGATGTAAAATGGAAAAAAAAGCTTCCCATCCGTTGGTTAATGCGATGTACTCACTGCCTCCATTTTGCTTCCTCTCTATCCGTTCAGCATCCGTCTATTCCCGTTTCATCCGCTCACAAAGTTTTGAGTTGCTCAAAACTTTTGCGTGGAAAATGTATCCAATGCGTCCGTTCGGCATCCGCTACGCATCCGTTCTGCATCCGTGATGCATCCGCTATAT
Source organism: Laticauda laticaudata (assembly GCA_004320025.1). NCBI lineage: Eukaryota > Metazoa > Chordata > Lepidosauria > Squamata > Elapidae > Laticauda > Laticauda laticaudata. The sequence goes on from BHFT01001700.1 coordinate 8,576, forward strand.
CCGCTAGGCATCCATTACGCATCCACGCAACTCGCATCCACTCGGACGCAGGGAGGAAGCGGAACAGATGCAGAACAGATGCAGAATGGATGCAGAACGGATGCAGAATGAATGCCTAGCGGAAACAAAGCATTTAAAACAGAAAAAACGTACGCAGAGGGGACCTATCTCAGATATAAAGGATGTCTACAGGATGCCTAGAGGATGCCTAAAGGATGCCTAGAGGATGCAAAGGGACACCTATACTGCCTATAAAAAAGGGGAGCAACACATCTGCATCTCACTTTCAGACCAGCAGCCCAGCTGTGCAGACCTCTGCAGCCTTCATCTCACTCTTCCTCTTCCACAGCATCCAGTCATGTCCACCGTGGATCGTAAAACAGTCTTTTTGGCAGCCACCATCCTTCTGCAACAGTGCGAAGCCATCTACAGGCTCTGTAAACTCTACTACGGAAGAAAAGGGCGGCCAAGAAGCATCTGGGAACGAAGATGGTTCACCAGAAGAGCAGAGGACGGACTGTACAACAAGCTGATGGTGGAGCTCAGGAGCGAAGACACTCAGGCATTCCAGAACTTCCATGAGGATGCCTCCAGCCATGTTTGACGAAGTTGTGCAGCGCCTGACACCCAGGTTGATCAAGGCAAACACCAACTTCCGGCCCAGCCTGGAACCTGGGCTCAAGGTGGCACTCACTCTCGCCACCCTGGCTCAGGGACCACCTACAGGAGCATGCAGTACGGCTGGAGGGTGCCACCCAACACCATCAGCATTGTGGTCAGAGAATGGTGCAGGCCATCATCGAAGAATACAAGGAGGAGCTCCTCCAGTTCCCCTCCACTGAAGAAGGAGGAAGAAAGTTGCAGAGCAGTGGTATCAGAAGAGGAACTTCTCCCACACCGTTGGAGCCATAGATGGCAGACACAGTGGCCTGCAAATCTCCACCCAACTCAGGGTCCACTTATTTCAACTACAAGGGCTTCTTCAGCATCATCCTCTTCGCCATGGTCGATGCTGACTACAAGTTCATGTATATCGATGCTTCAGGCAACGGCTCATCTTCAGATGCCCAGGTATACAATGCCAGTCACCTCAAGGAGGAGCTGGAATGCAACCTCATCGTGGGCTCCCAGATCCAGAACCCCTGCCCAACGACACACAAGATGTGCCCACTTCATCATGGGGGATGATGCCTTCTCCCTCACAACCTACCTCATGAAGCCCTTCCAGACTCCTCACCCGTGAAGAGAGGATCTTCAACTACAGGCTGTCCAGGGCAAGGCGGGTGGTGGAGAATGCCTTTGGCATCCTGGCCAACAGGTTCCAGGTACTTCTCACCACCATGCAGCATCGCTCAGAGACCATGAGGAGGATCATGGAAGCTTGCTGCATCCTGCACAATCTCATGCGCACCCGCTACCCAGTCTGCAGAACAGGCTCGTGGACCTCCAGCAAGGCAATGGGACATGGAGCCTGGGGAATGGAGGCAAGGGCGAAACCTGATCGACACTGAGGATGTGCAAGCCCCAACAGAGGCTCACGTGAAGGGAAGAAGCAGGCGCAACCTCCTGAAAATGCTGGTGCAATTCCCCAGCTGTGAGTGTGAGTGGCAAGACAGGATGATAGATGCTTAATGGATGCTTCCTTCAGCCTGTCTCATCACAATGATGAGATTGGGCCATGTATGTTGAGTGGCCCTACAATGAACAGGGCATTAATAAAGAGTTGTGTTTATGTTGAAATGTGTGGATCAATGATTACATTGTTATTGATAATAAAGGGCCAAAGGTGTGGCAGCTGGGAGGTGGACCACACAGTCCCACTATGCTTGCACTGGAGTTTATCTATCCCACAGCTATTACCCATCCCAAAGGTATCCCTGCCCATCCCACTGCTATCTTAACCCATCCCACAAGCATGCAAAGGCTTAAACCATTTCTAAAAGTTTCCAGCAGACTTTATTAAAAAAAAGAAATAAGCAAGTGTGTGAATAAAAAAATAGACTTTATTAACAACAAGCTATAAGACAAAAATGAGTCTCTGGCACTCCTTTTAGTCGCTCAGTCTCAGGGGTGAAGGGTGCAGGTGCTGTGGAGGTGGCTGGTGCTGGAGTGCTTCTCATCAGCTCTCCAAAAGCAGAAGCAGCAGAAGCCCCAGCCCCAGAAGAGTGAACCCATGCTGCAGAAGCCCCAGCAGAACCAGAGTGAGGCCCGGGGCGGGATGGTAGCCCTGTCCCTCTTGCAAGGGCTGGCAGCAGATGGCTGAGGCTTGCTGTGCTTCAGCATGGTTGTGGGTTGCTGGCTTGCAGGAAGGCTGGCAGGAACCAAGGCTGGCAGGAGACTGGCAGGGAGGCAGGCACCAAGGCTGACAGGAAGGCTGGCAGGCAGGGCAGGCACCAAGGCTTGCAGGAAGGCTGCCACCAAGGCTGGCAGGAAGGTTGGCAGGCAGGCAGTCACCAAGGCTGGCAGGCAGGCATGAACCAAGGCTGGCAGGCAGGCAGGCACCAAGGCTGGCAGGCAGACTGGGCTGGCAGCAAGGCTGGCAGGCAGGCAGGCACCAAGGCTGGCAGGGAGGCTGGCAGCAAGGCTGGCAGGCAGACATGCAGGCAGGACAGGCAAGGCAGTCCATGTGTCTGGAAGCAGGTCTTTCCTCTGAATGGTGACCTGCTTCCGAGCTGCTTCTGTTATATCCACGGGCTGACGCATGCATCCTCCCTGCATGCGCAATTAACGCTCAGCATCTGCTAGCTTCCGCTGTGCATCCGCTGTACATCCGCTCTGCATCCGCTTCATCCGCTGTGCATCTGCTCTGCATCCACTGTATCCGTTCCACATCCGCTTTGCTGAGGTCCCCGGAAGCCTAGCGGATGTGCCATCCGCTCCCATCTGCTTCCATCCGCTGGGCTTCCGTTCCGCATCCGCTTTCCATCCGCCCTGCATCCTCCCCGTCCGTGTTATCCGCTTCGGTTATGCAAATTTTTTGCCCCCTTCTGAGAAGCAATAAACAAACGATGGAACATTTTGCTCGTCTGTTGTGTCCGTTTTGCATCCGTTGGGCAGTGTGACAGGGCCTTTAATTACAAATCTGAGTGAAAATTTGAAGAAGAGATTTAATTCTTCTTTGGTAAACAAATCTTAGATAGAGAAAAAAAGCTTCCATCACCATAAATAGATGTATCCCTCATTTGGTGTCTATAGATCAGACAGTGTCGTGCAGTCAATCCTTCTTTCATCTTATTTATAAACACTCAGATAATACAATAAACTATGCAAGTGTTTTTAATAATTGTGGAGGAAGCCACTTTTAGCTCCAGTTGATATTTCTTCACCTTTTAAAAATGTATGTGAGAAATAACCAAGGGGCAATGTTTAATTTCATTCAAAACAAAAGGTTTAAGTCCCGAAGCAGTTTGCAAAAGCCCTTGGAACTCCTCCAAACATAGTTGCCAAATGGTAATCTTGAGTGAGACAGATGGGCAAATTATTGAATGCATGAGGTCTAATCATATTCACTGTAATTAATCAATTAATCAAAAGCAAAATTTAATTAAACTAGGTTTTGGTCTTGGCCTGTTGTCTGAACTTTATCTATCCTCTGGATTCCACCTGTAGCCACACAAAGAACAAGTGCTGTCCAAAAAGCCAGAGTTGGACAGAATAAAACTTCAATAAATTATTTAAATTATTTTTAGAAGAATTGGGTTAAATATTTCTTATAAATGCATGTATAAAGGAACAAATCCAGGTCAAGTTGCTGCCTCCTTATTTCAGACTACAAGAATAGGATATGATTGATTGATTATGAACCACCAAGTTGGTCTTGATCCTAGCAATCTTATAGATTAACTTTCTCCAAGATAATATCTTTTCAACTTGGTCTTTCATGTCTTCCAATATTTTGCTCATTGCTATGGTAATTAAGTCCATCTATCTTGCTACTGATCATCCTACAGAATGCAGAATAATAGAGATGGTATGGACCCCACAGGTCCCTTCTATTTCCTCTTCTCTTTCCTTCCATCATCATCATTATTACTGTGAGAACACGTTTCACCCTATATATTTAAGATAATCACTGTGATTTACAGATCTGGACTCATTCTCTGTGATAGAAAATAAACCTTTCCAACAAATTCACAATTGATCTTTTAATAAGTTTAATCATGTGTTTTTAATTGGAACATGAAGTGAAGTAAAACAAAGGATATAACCCTATATATTCTTACTAAGGTGTACGCTGAACACACTTGGAGTTATACATGAGGTTTCCTCTTTTGTTTGAAAATTTGGAGGAAAAACTAATTGAATTCTTTTGTGTGTGTATAGGGGACAAGTTCTAATATTTATTGTCCTTTTAGACAAAATGTTATGTCCAAAAGACAGATTGGTAATATGCAGTACAACTGCTGTGTGTTCAAAGTGCTACATGCTCAGAATAGGCAAGCAGAAAAAAATCAAACCACATCAGTTGACAATGATTTCTTTTTTTGAAAGAGAGTTGAAAAGGAGTCAACTGTGTCCCTTACTGAGTCTGAAACAAATAAAGCAAAACTTTGCCCAGTGTACTTGAAAAGAACAACTCAAATGTTATTGCTTTTATTGTCGCATTTGTAGTCAATTCATTTCTTTTCTCCCAAACTTTCTTGCCATAAAAACTAAATGACACCAAGAATGTAACCTCTTTCTGAATAACTTTCAAGTAAAAAATAAATTGGATTTTCCTTTCCCTTGCTTGTTTTTTTCAAGCATATCAAATTTGCATCCCTAATCCAAAAAGGTCTATAAAATGTTAATCATAACAATGAACTTTCTATCAAATGCTTCAATTAAGCAACTAATATTTCATGCCCACTATCAAAGTTTCCCCTGTTGGGCTACCACAGGTTTGTCATTTGTTTTATCAGCAGAGCTAGATCACAGTTGGTTAAATATCAAACCCAATTACTCCCACTATGGATATTAAACATGGGAGGTAAGATTTAGATCAAGTTTTCATTCAGTTGCATCAATGATTGTTGTGAAAAGAAAGTGGGAAATATTTTGGAGAAAGACTTGACAAGAATCAAACCAGCTAAATTCCTTTCTGAATTTCTGCTGTCATCCTCTATTTGTTGTTCCCATGCTTCTAACTGAAAGAGGAAACTTGTTAGAAAGGAAGGTTTGTAACTACAGGGATTTCATTACTAAACTATTGGCACTAACAAATACTTCCAAGTATAATTAAGAGGTGTATTTCTTTCTGGAAAGTCTAGGGATTGTGGTTTTCAGTTGTAGTTGATGTGACCTTCCAATTTTAATAACAGCTTTATTTTGTCTTTGTACCTTCTTCTATATCTGAAGGATTCATTTAAGTAAAAAATAATAATAACTTAAACAGAGTATTCTTAATTTTATGTGTCTCTGTGTGTGTCCATGCATGTGCCATGTACCCCTTTAAGAATCTGGTGAAACCTATAGAAAACTCTTCGAAAATGTATTAAAATACCTAAAATAAATTACACAGATACAAATGTAATACCGAGAAAACCAATTATGCTCAAATACACTTATCAAAATATTGTAAACATACTTAATATATATGCTTCTTTATTAGTCCATTCAACCAATAAAAATTCCAGCAAAAAAATAGTTAATGGACAGTGAAAATTGCATTTTATCCTTTTTAAATTCTATCTATCCACAGATCCAAAGAACCTCTATTCTAATATATAAAGGCTTATTGAAGAAATACCATGAAGACACTCTCCCTCCTCCATCAATTTCTTTCTCTCTTCTCTGCCACCTAGGTGGCAAGGTATCCAAACGTAGATTAAAAATCACCAAAAGTGTATTAAGAGCCTTCAGGATCAGACAAGCAGGGACATATTAAGAAAAGTTCCCAGTCTAAAGACCCTCAAATAAACACAGAAGCTTACATAGTCAGCTTCATACATGGCATTTAAATAATGGAATTGTCCTAGCCAATCCACGTTTGGTCCTTACAACTGCTAAGCTAACTCCACAAGATAACTCAGATATGTATCTGTGATTAAATAAATTTTTGAAGCAAGAATAATCTTGCTGCTGAGAGTGGCTGGGGAGCTAACATCTTTTCTTTGTCAGAAAAGTAAATAAATATGTCAGTTATGGTATGATGTGGACTGGCGCTATCTTGGGACCACAGATCCAGTCATTATTCCCTAAATCCATCTCAGAACAGGGATAGAAAGAAGATAGTAATGCCCAACATTGCATACTGTTATTGATACCATCATTTGTCATAAAATGCCATTTTCTCTATACTGTTGTAGCATTCAATTTCAGTCTGCTGTTCCACTCTCCCATCTTTACTGATGGATAAAGTCATCACCATGGAAATCTCCAAAGACTGAATCTAAAACACTAGACAGAGTTGCCCACTTATTTCTAAATCCTGGTTGGTGATTATATTAAAAACTTCAAATCATGTGAGAGTCAGAATCATAGAACTTATCAACCTCAGCCTCAGTATTTACTTTCAGTCTGATGGTCCCTTTGTAGAACCCCATAATCCCTTTATTCAGAGTAGAGTCAGGATGGATGGAGTTGAACATTTACTGGCCTTTCCTAATGCCACAGAGAGTTTACAACATATTTTTTTCTTTGGGCCCCAGGAGAGAAATATCTGCCATTATCTAGCATTGAACTCTCAACCTCCTGAGTGGGAGGCAAGCATCTTCACCACTAGTCCACCATGCCACTCAAATGGCAAATATACCAACAAATCAGAAGGTACCACCTGTGAGATCTCTACTTTCCCAGACTCGTGGCAGAAACCGTAATGCAATCTGTAGAAATTGTAGAACTCCCAACCAAAAGTATGAATCCTGTATGCATATGACACCTTTGTCATACTAAAAAAGGAACAGCTAAAGAAGATATGTAAAACAATCAACAATATCTTCAAAAGAATAAAATTCACAAAAGAAAAATAAAACAACCCATTACCCTTCCAGGCAGAGGAAATGGTGGCAAATTATAAACACAATTTTATAGAAAATCTACCCACACTAACCAAGTGCTCTACTATTAAAGTAACAACACATTTTCTCAAAAGAAGTAAGAACATTATTCAGATGAGTATAAATATACTGCAGTCACCCCAACATCAGAAAAAAATGAAAGATTGCTCATATAACATCCTTCAACAAAATGGGTAGCCATGCAACTTTATCAGCCTAATCACTTAACCAATTAGAGCAGGGGTGACAAACTCAAGGCCCGTGGGCTTGATCTGGTCCATGGGTACTTAGATCTGGCCTATGGTGCTGCCTTGGAAACAGTAAAGGACTGGCCCATGGTGCCTCTGCCAGCAAAAATGGAGCTTGGGGGGGGGGCACCTGCAGCCCTCCTGACCTCTATTTTCATTGGCAGAGGATTGCAGGAGGCTGTTGCAGCCAAAAATGGAGCTCAGGAGCCCAATTTCGCTGGCAGAGAACTTGGGCCACCATAAGTGCCTGCAACATGAGTGGTGCTGAGCTGGCCAAGCTCATCCTGGCCATGCTCCCCCACCTCCAAGGTCAAACATAATCCTGATGTGGCCTGCAATGAAATCGAGTTTGACACCACTGCACTAGAGAATAACCAACACGCACTATGAAAAGGATAACAGTGCTATTATCAATATATATATTGATCTGTTGTTTGTTTGTTACAAACAGAAAGTATCAATGCAGCACACAAATGAAGTAAAACCTTCCAAAACATCTTAAATAAACCAAAAGATCCAGGAGCCCAAAAAGAAAAAAAAAACCACATCTACAATATACATTATAATGACTATATATGGAGTTATGTGTAGAAAAGATGGGCAGAAGAGAACATCCATGAATACAACTAGCAAACAGAAGATATGATGAAAATGCCTTAATTTCACAACAGATATCCACATTTAACCATAGTTCCAGTTAGGAAACTGTAAGCATCCTAGACCAAGCTACATCTCAAAAATGGAAATCCAAGTTTTTGTAGGAATAAGAAAGTACAACATGAATCCATCCAGTGGAGGAATTCAGCCAGTTCGCACCAATCTGGGAGAACCAGTTGTTAACTTTCTGAGCAATTTGGTGAACTGGTTGTTGGAAGAAATCATTAGGACAGAGAACCGGTTGTTAAATTATTTGAATTCCGCCACTGAATCCATCTCTTAGTTTACATCTATTTTTCATAAGGCATAAAAGTTGTTGGAGTATAAGAAATGTATTCTATTCCTGTTACAAAGTACAGGTTTGTTATTCTATGTACTGGAAAACTAAAGTACATACTTTGTTTTGTTTTCTTGCTGTTTTTTTAAAAATGTGATAATGTACTTCAGGTAAAAATTATCATATTACTGTTTACTGTGAAAATGTAGCCTAGGCATAAACCCCAAATATAGATATTTAGAATACTTTTATTTCACTCTAGGATTGAATAAAAATATCCAAAAATATTTTTTATTTTTTATTTAGATAGCTTTTTAACATTACCTTTGTGAAAAAAGTTTTAGCCAAAACACTCACTCTCTCTCTCTCTCTCTCTCTCACACACACACACACATACAAACACACAAACACACACAAAATTAACAAGTACAGCAAAAACTATCCTTTGTGAAGAACAAAGAAAATGAAGGGAGAGAAACAGAGGAGGAAAAATAGTGCAAAGAATGCCTTCATCTTATGTTGACATTTCATTAAGCCTTTTCCCATCTAATGTATATCCCTTTTCTGTCTTTAACTTGGGCACTTCGTTTCTTATAGAAAGCCATTGGTAAGCATATCAAAGGAGTTATTTAATTCTGTGACAAGATCATGACAACAAAAGTGAGATAGGATTATTTGGAGGCTAGCATTTTTTCTCCCCCTTCTCCCACTCCATCTAATACTAGAATCTGAGTATATATTTTTCTTTCAAGTAAAGTACTTTTACTTTAATTGAAAAAAAAATGTTCTTATTGAAGAATGGAAACAAATTCCTGCAGAAGAAGACCATATATATCTCCCAGAATCACTGTCTGGACTGAGTAAACAAATGCAGAACAAGCATATGAATTAATTGCGTAGATCATTTTTTTGTTTGGATTAGACCAAAATCTTGCCTTCTCTAGAAATCTAATGATGTTAGTCCTTTGACATAGTCCAAACAAGAAGCATAACAAGAAGTACTAACTGTATATTCTAGGGGCCAGTTGTCTGGTCTGTGGCTCCTTTTCCTGTCTCCCAAAGTTGTTCCCATGTACCGTTAATCTGTCTAAAGCAGTATTTTTCAGAGTTGGCAACTGACTGAGGAATTCTGGGAATTAAAGTCCACACATCTTTAACCTGCTGTGTTTGAAAAGCTCGAGAGTAACCATATTTAAATCCAAAGTGTTTTTTCTTGAAATCACACGATAATTGGAAGGGGCAACTGCATGTTCCTAGGGAAAAATACAACTGTTCTAAGGACTTGTCAATGGGTGCTACATGAGCACTTCTGGAACATCTTTTTCCAGTTCAAATCCAAAGCCCTGCCTAGCATTGATCAAATAATACCTTCACCACATTCAGAACAAACATGTCAGGAAGAATCAAAGCATTTTCATGAGAGTTGGCAGATCTTTGAGCCTTCTGTCAATAATGAGAATCTTCTCAGACCTGTTCTGGATCTTTGAGCTACACTGAGGAAGCCTGGATGGAATGTCCTTATTTATTGCACATTTCTTGGAAGAGTTTTGCACATTTCTTGGAGGAGTTTTCCATTTCTCTTGTGTGTTCAGGGCTTGTCCTTCTTTATTCAGCTCATGTATATAATGTTTCTTCCACAACCCAGTGAGATGTAAGCAGTGGTAGGATTTTTTTTAACTGCCAGTACTGTGGGAGTGGCTTGGTGGGAGTGGTGTAGCTTGGTGGGTGTGGCTTGGTGGGCATGGCTTGGTGGGTGTGGCAGGGGAAGGATACTGCAAAATTTCCATTACCTCCTCACTCCTGGGGGAAGGTTACTGCAAAATCCCATTCCCTCCCCACCCCACTAACCTGCTTTCCAGCTCCATTCTCCTATGCAGGACAACAAAAGACCCAGCCAATCAGCTGGGACTTGGTAGGAAGAGAATAGATGGGGGCAGGGGCAGTTAGAGGTGATATTTGCCAGTTCTCTGAACTACTCAAAATTTCCACTTTTGGTTTTCCAGAACCTGCTGAATACCACCTCTGAATGGGAACATGATCTATAGGCATTCTCCATTCTACACTTTAAAATAGTTTTCCCCAAGCCAATACTACATTCCCGCAATTTGGAATTCTTAAAGGCCAGATTGTGGGAAAGGAGGAATTCAAGAGAGTGCCAGACTTAAATGACTGCTTTCGCACATTTAAGAAGAAAGAATGGTAAGATTCACATTCATTGCCAATTATAAGAAGTCTTTAAGTGATTTTTTTCCCCATTGCATATTTAACTTTATGCCAGAGAAACAACAAAACATCTCTCTCTATTCCTGGATATCCTTCAAAATGATCTCATTGGCAGATACATTTCTTTCCAGAAATAACCTGTGACTATATGAAATGCTAAATAGAGGTTTTGTTAATGAAGAGAACACCATGATTTGCTCTTACTGTCTGTCTTGCTTTGTGAAACTTATAATAGTGTATCTCTTTCAATTTAATACTCCTGGTGTTCAAAAAAAAGATTAATTTGGTGGGCAAGTTTCATTTTAAATTTTTAGCTGATAAATATAGCATAGAAGCTGGAAAATGTCTTTACTGATCACATTTCTCAAAAATAAAACCTCACAAAATATAATTTATAGATAATACTTAATTTATGATTCATTGCTTAATGACTGTTTCAAATTTGTGATGAATCCCACCCCGGGCTTCCTGTAACTTGTTTTCAGAGTTACAATGGCCCACACATCCCATGGTCATGTGATCACATTTGAGAAGCTTGGCAACTGATTCACTTTTATACTTTAGCAGAATCCCATGATCATGTGATCATGATTTGCAATTATTTCTTGAATACAATTGGAAAATACAAAGAAGGGAATTAAAATTGGTGAAATTTTAAGACAATATTTCATATTTACTTGAAGCACAAGACAATCACAGATAGTCTATATAAAATATTTGAGCCAAGGAAGACATAAAAAAATTGTCTTAATTTCTAATGGAAAGAAATCAGAGGAACATTTTTTAAATTATGGGGTTTTCTGAAATCTTTGCATCTCCAAACCCAACCCTGATCAAATTTGCTGCAAGTGGAAATTAATACTACAATAGAATAGAATAGAATAGAATAGAATAGAATAGAATAGAATAGAATAGAATAGAATAGAATNGAATAGAATAGAATAGAATAGAATAGAATAGAATTCTTTATTGGCCAAGAGTGGTTGGACACACAAGGAATTTGTCTTGGCGCAAATACTCTCAGTATACATAAAAGAAAAGATACATTTGTCAAGAGTCAAGAATCATAAGGTCCAACACTTAATGATAGTCATAGGGTATAATAAGCAATGAATTCTAATTATAAGTGCCACAACAATTTGAGGAGAGACATAGTTTTTGCTGAATGCAATATGCTCTAACAAGACATTTTGTGTGAGTAAATGCCAAAAAGTGGTTCAGGGCTGAATGCAAGCTTTATATTATATATATAGAGCTTCACAGAAGATTTTGGACTGAGGAAAAGGCAAATTAAAGTCACCTGCCCCACCTTGCTTGAGTTGCAAACTATCCTGAATTATGCAATCCTCTTTGGATTCAGAGATATGCCATGCTGGAACACACTTTTCATGCAAAATTGAACACCACATTTATCTGTGGTATTTACATCAGTGGTGGTTTTAACTGTTGTAGGCATGGACCAGGAGAAGGAGAATTAAACAGAAGACATTGTTTATTTAAAGTGGGGACATTTCTCTAGAAATGATGGATGGAAAATGGTGACTGCAAAGAACTCTCCTGTGAGATGGTCATGAGAATCAATGAAAAATATTTGCAGAAAATAATTGGCACAGCTCAATTCTTTTTAATGCCAAGAGACCATTCTGCAATCTTAGTTCAACTTCAAATGTTAAAGGACAAAAAGCTTAGGGAAAATAAAATATTTATTCGTCTCATATTCAACATTCTCCAGTGCCATAATTAAGGCTGGGGAAGGCTGCATTCTGTTCAATCATTTATTGATTTAATTAAAAGGATAGCCTTAGTCCTCCTTCCTTGGAGCTATGCTCTGAGTACAAATCACAGTTTCATGGTTAAAAAACCATGAAATTGATAATAAACCCAAGACTCTGGTAAGATCATTGAAAGAGAAGTAGAAATTCATGCTTCTATCCTTCTACTGCATGATAATTGAATCAAGTTACAGTTCTTGAAGAATAGTACCTAAGGCATTTAAGAGCTCTGAATTTACGATCAAAAAAGCCAATGAAAATATATATTTGAAAGTCAGAAGCCCACCATATATATAGATATATGTGTATATGTGGAGTAGACTTCTGTTCACCTATGGTGGTGAAAATGGCCTATAATTTTCCTCTGCTTCCTACGTTTTCATCACATTCTCTATTTTCAAGACTCCTACTGTTCCTTCTGGGAACAGCTTTTGTCTACAATTTCCTTTATTTTAAAATCTACCTCCCACTTATGTTCAAAGTTTGTGAACTGGATAATGAAGAACATAATGCTATGAAAACAGACCTGTAATTTGTACAGAAAAAGCAAGGTGTTGAGTCAATCTCCTTTGTAACATCTTACTTTGTCTGTTATACAATAAAAGTCAATTTAGAAAAGTAGAAAGAACTGTGTCATCTTCCCAGAGCTGGAGAAAATTGAGCTTTCCATGCATCTCTGTGAAATAGAAATAACCTATTGAAAGGAAACTTTTCTTGCTAGCAAGCAATCTCACTATGTGTTACTCATAGAGAGAAAAGAAGACATAGATTTACATATTTTTTTATTATGCTGATTTATTTGGGTCTTGAAGACTACATAGATGAAATGTCCATAGAATTCATTGTAAGTTTTAGTGTCCTCTTGACATACTTATGCATCCCATTCATGGAACATACTACCAACTTCATAGCTTCCTCAAGTTTGCAAGATTGCAGGACTGTCTTCAAATGGCCATGCTTCACTTTTCCTTGACTTTTCAGGAAAAGTGAGATGTCAGCAAAGCCAACTAAGTAATCTCTCTCCAAGATATTTGAAATGCTTTGAAGCTAAAGTTCAAAGATTTTGCTTATCTCCAACAGAAAAGGTAAGGAAAGACCTAATTCACTTTAAATATGGGTGTTCTTAAGCCACTGCTATTCCTTGCTGACAAAGGGCCTTTTAGGGTTCAACTTTTCTAAAAAGCTTTATTCTTGAGAGCAAGGAGACATCAGAAAATTCCCCAGGAAAGGTCTTCACTGGCTGGTTGGAGGAGCTGAATTTAACTATTTAAGCCCATGATGGTGAACCTATGGCATGAATGCCGGAAGTGGTACAGAGAGCCATTTCTGCCAGCATGCGAGCCGTCTCCCAGATCAGGTGCACTGTGCATGTGCGCATGTCTCCCACCAGCCAGCTGATTGTCAGGTATCTGCTACGCATGCACAGAAGCGTGTGGTGTGGCATGTGCAGAAGTGGGGGGTACATGTCTGTCATGTGTGCATGTGCAGGGGGTGGGGGTTGCTCATGAAAGTGCATTATGAGTGTATGCATGCATGCACACACATGCGTGTGCATGTGCGCACTTTCAGCAGAAGACGAAGAGGTTAGCCATCACTGGTAGAGGCCAAGTTGTAATTTTTACAGGTCTAAAGAGTCAATTCAGTTTTCTCTAAAAGAATACTTCGTAAATAGTCTCTTCAGTGAGAAACAAGAGGGCAGGATAGCAAAGATGAATGGTACAGATGAAATTCATAAAAAGCTGTAAAAAGTTTCTTTTTAACTTCCTATAACCATTGAAGAAAGAAAAGCAAAGTTAAAAATGTGCCACACATTGTCAAATACATGAATATGTGCTTGTGGAGAATCAACAACTTGTTTTCAATTTACAGATGTTTAAAAATACTATTAAAATGACAGCACCCCCAGGCTGCAACTTGTAATACTCTAATCCTACTCATTGCAGAATACCCTATGCCACCAGACTTGAAATTCTAGACCTAGAAAAAATAGAACTATGCCACCTTCGGTCCAATCTAAAGGCCCGGTCCCACTACACTTACGGATGCAAAGAGGATGTAAAACATTAAAAAAAGCTTGCCATCCGTTGAAAAATGCTATGCATCCATTGTATACTCACTGCATACGTGTTTCATACGCTCTAACTGTCAAGCATCCGTCCACTGCAATTTCATCCGTGCAAGAACTTTTGAGCTGCACAAAACTTTGTGAACAGATGAACTTTCTGCCGCGTACAATATACATCTGCGACATATATGGGCAACAAACGTTCTATGTCCGTTATCATCCATGAAACATCCGCTGTATCCTCTCTGCATCCTCTGGACATCCCCTCAACTCACATCTGCTGCAGCTGAAAATGGACAGAGGAAGGAAACAAAAGGTACATGGAACATCTACACAGCGTTAGTAGCACGGAAATAGAAAGGATGTAAGCGTAT